>VXAC01005860.1:1000903-1014960 GCA_013399225.1 Rhipidura dahli | reverse complement strand
TCCCCCCCCCCCTTTTTTTTTTTTTTATACTATTTGAATGCAGGTAGCTGTAGAAATCTTTAGATAACATTTCTGTGGTTTATGTGTGATTTTATGCCTATAATACAGTCAAACAGGAATATAGGGAGTAAAGGGAATAAAGATTTCTGAAGTGACATATTGATGGCCAAATTTTGATGCCCTGTCTTTTCTTGTCAGAAATACACCCAGATCTCTGAGGCCCAGGTGCAGTTGTGACAGAGTGAGTGGATGGCTGTTAGATCTGCCCGGTGGTTTTATTCTCATCACCAGAATTTTAGGACTTCAGAGTTGAGAAATTCACTACGCTTAGAGAAGATATTAACAATTTGCAGAGAGTTCTTTTAAAGGGGTAGTGGGGGCAGCTGTAAGGGTGGGGCAGTGGTGTAGCAGATTTTTCCCTGAGCTAAGGATTCCAAATTTAGTCCCACTGCTGGCCATAAACTGGGAGAAATGCAGTTTGGGTAAAACAGAAGTCTGCTGATATGTCTTCTAACAAATTATATGAACTTTGCCTTTGTAACAGTATCTAGCAATGATTTCTCTCTACTCCTTACATCTTTTCTATAACATATGGTGGTGATCTGAGTATGACAGGATCAGAGTCAGGTATTCCTGTAATTTTAGGAGTGCTTGTAGTACTGGCTCATTGATCACAAGGTGAAGCTGCAGGTATTTTTTTTGAGTCATGAATTATAAGTATTGAAATTCTTTAAACTTAGAAATTAGACAAATATGAAATACAATAGAATGATTTTTTTTATCTTCTTGTCCCAGCCCAGTGTGTGAAAGCTTTTTGAGATTAATTAAAGGTAAGATGTAATTAATGGTAGCTAGTTGTACTTTCAGAGATACAACGTTGTCTTCAAAGTTTGTGTTGCTCATAGTGAGCTGACAGTCATCTGAAGAGAGGCCTGAAAATCATTAGCAAGAGTTTTATATTAAATATGACATAAACCAATCTTTCTATTACTTCCTTAGCCACCAGCAGGACTGTGCTTGGGAAGAATTTTTAAAATACTTTTGCTAAGTACGTTAAAAATCATGCTCAGACTTTATTTAAAACATTGCCACTGACTGTGACACTATTGATGAATAATCCACAGCTGTTAGACTTGTTTCATTACCTGAAATCCCAGTTGCCATGTTAAAATATATGATATATTTGTAGTTAGAAAATTCAAAAACATTATTTGAAAGCCTCATAAACATTTGGTGACTGGTATCCAAATTTATAAAGAAGACCCAATTAGAGAACTAAATTTGTTTTTTTTTTCTCCTGAAACATTAACATTTTAAAGGAAACATAATTCTTTCTGTAGATGGTTTCATAATTTTGAACATTTGATGTTTCCAGTATTGAAATATAGCTAACAGTGATGGAGAAATCCAGACAGCCCTGAATGTAGCTATAGCTAAACACTCTCAAACATGACTGACGTACATCAGCTGACCAGAGTGTGTAGAGTGTAGTCAGGTGTCATAGGTAAGCCCTGTTTAAATGTCAGGTCAGAAAACCTATGTACTACTAAAGTACTTAGCATATGAAATACTAAAGTATTTAGTATTGAGGATATTGGATCATGTGAACAAGTTTTTTTGTTCAAGTTCTAGAAAAAGATTTTCTTTCCACAGGTGCTCAGGTTTGGGTGACAGTGCTGTTCCTTTTGAATTACAAAGTGTGCACAGTGTTTATGGATCCTTCTGGTTTTGTGGTTTTGTGGTTGTGGCCAAATTCTTTGGAAATTTGCAATAAGTGTGTTAAGACTTTGTTTTCTACTAGGTAGAAGTCTGCAGGGTAGACCTAACCTTCTTGTTGACAATTACTGATTTTACCTTAGCTCAGGTTGCAGTGTGGTTTCTTTCAGTGGTCATATTCAGGGATTCAAATCCCATCAAGACCTGATCTTCATTCCTGCCAAAGAATTGGGTCTTTTAAAGTGTAATTTTCTTGATTGGATCCTAAGCTCAAGGCAAAAACATCTGAATGTTATTGTTTTGCCACTATCTCAAAGTGGGATTTTGTAAAAGAGAAACAACTTATCTGTGTCTAGTTTTCTTTAGTGAAAATAAGATGCATTGCAAAGCTAAATTAATTTTTAGGAAGCAAATAGAAATAGATAAAAATGCCTTATTGGTGTGTAAAATTTAGTTCCATGTTCATTCATGTTGATATTTTAAAATCAGAGGCTTGTGAGTAAAATATTTGGCCTCACTGTTTGCCATTTGGGACAACACACAAAAAGAGTTCTGGGTCCTCTTTTGATGTTTTCATTCAAATTTTTCACACTGTAGTTTTCTTGGTTCTGTAAACCTTGTGTTTAGCACTTGCTACTTCTTTCTTTGATACCATTCTACCAGTGTGTGTCAAGCATGGACCTGAGGGGTAGGTACATGTCTGCTAGTTTAGATAGAAACAGTTTTAAATAATGTGGTGGGATCTGCCTGCCTACTTCATCTGTCTGTGTGTTTATTTGTCCTTGTAATAGAATAAGGAGATTTTTCAAAGTCTCCCAGAGGATAACTTCTGCTATGAAACCTGGCTGTCAAGTCAGTTCTTAGAGTCCTCAGCATGAGATTGGCACCAGCCCATCTCCTTAAATTCACTGATTTAGTGTCTGAGTCCTCCTAAGTGCCAGTGTCCTCCCTTGCACTGCTTGCTGTCTCTTACTTCAGTGTGTAAATTCCTTGGGTTAAAGACAGTGGTTTTCTATATTTCAAATTATGGTTTAAGATTGCACATCTTTAAGCCTTACCTGTGTGTTCCTGGTGTCTTTGAACCATGCTCCAAGTAAACTAAATGCAAGCCAGTTGCAAGCTGGATAACCATTGGTAATTCACTGGTTCCAGTAGTGAGGCCTAGCTTGATCTTATTAATTCTGGTTCAGTTTGGTCTGAACCTGATTTTTGGACCTGAATCCAGGCTTGGAGGAGCATAAGCTCAGCTTTTAGAATAATGTATTTGAATTCATTAGTAAGCTTCAGAACCCAGTTCTGCAGCATTTCAGATGGTGGACTTCTTGTCCAACATACAAAGTCAATGATCAGTATTTCTGACAGTGTGTCTTTTAATGCCCTTAAAATCAGGCCTTCATGTTCATATTTGGCTTGGGCTAGTCACATTGCAAGGAATGTTGCAGCACAATGGGATGTTCCACCTGCCCAAAAGTAAGGGAAATTAAATGGCAAAGGAATAAATGGTGTTAGACACTATCGCAGATCTAACCAGTTGACAGAACATCCTAAAAAAGGAGTGGTAGAAATGGCATCATCAGCAGTGAATGTGGAAGCACGAAAAGGAGAGGAATGAGTTAAGTGAGGAAAGACAGGCAGTCTGCAGTGTAGAAAGAATCTGGAAGAAACATGAGAAAACTGAGATACAAGGGGATCTCTAAGGCTGAGGAGAAACTGCCACCAATTTCTGTCCATCTGTCAAGGTGTCATTTTCTCCCTCCTTGGCAAGAGAGCAGGCATCATGAGCTGGGTTTTGCACATCTATTAGGTGTATTATTAAAGAACTTCTACCACATGCTCAAAGCCTCAGCAACCTCACATACGCCCAGTAGCAAGTAATTGCTTATACAAAAGGGTGAGGGTTCCTTCTCTACTTCAGAAAAGGTTGGCTTTGAGCAGCTGAAGAGGCAGGTGAAAGGGAACCACACATTTGCAGGCAGATCAACCTTGGCAGGCTGCCAACACGATCCAGACCTGTGAGGTAACTTGTTTAACACCCTCCTGTGCAGAGGTGTAAACAGCAGGTAGCAGAGGCAGGGTAAAAGCATCACCTACTTTTGTGACAGTGCTTCGTAAATACCAGAGGAAAGAATTCCTCTCCGTGCCAGAATTTGTCGCACATAAATATTTGTAATAGTTGCTATGGCAGTTGAGAGGAGAAAGATGAAAATCAGAAAACAGCGAAAGCTGTCTGAAAACAAAGAAATGTATCCAGAGACTGAGCTCAAGTACTGGAATTTTTATTGCCCTGAGTTCTTATTATAGGCCTTTGATTGCAAAAACACCCCCCAAAACCAAAAAAAGCCCCAACCAAAATCCAATAATTGTATCTTTATTATTTAAAGATAAAATAGCTTATTATCTTAATTAGCCCAGATACTAAAAGGTGGCCTTCATTAGCTGTAGTTGCCATTTTTAACATCCATGAATCTGATTGTGCCTGATACTTGGGTGATATGCTTAAATTTTCCAGATTAAATCAAAACAGATAGGAATCTGGGATAAAGTACTTAGGCACAGCATTTCAGTTGTGTTGGATGAGACTTGGTGCTTCAGCCCTGGAGTAACTCAACACCTGCAAATGGGACAGGAACAAGATGTCTTTCTTTGCCATCTTTTCTGATGGCAACCACTTTGTGCATCTCATTTTTGCCAGCATCCCCGTAACATTTTGGAGGGGGAACTGAAAAACCTGTGCTGGGAGCGTGTGGACTGGTCTTTCCATAGCATTGAAACTTATTCCTCTCCAGACACTAACATTTAACACATAGTGTAGTAAGCTTTCTCATTTTCAGAATAACAAATCTGGGTATCCTCCACAACTGCTAACTTTTGATTTTCAACTGACTTAGGTATTTTTTTTTTTCTGCTGCTAAATATGAGGCTTTCTTGTCTGACATTTCCAAGCTGCAGAAATTGATTCTTATAGAATAGTATCTTTATTTTAAAAAATTCCACTTAGGATTTCTGATGTTGTACAATCAACCACTCTTACAGTGCCCTGAGTTTTACATAGGGGTGCTTATTAACACAGTTATGACTATCAGTTTTTCACAATTTCCATTATATAGTAAAACATTATTTTCAGGAATTTAGAAGGCAGCTGTATAAAGCAACTCTGAACTTCAGTTTTAGGCAGAAAATCTTTGCCCGTGACAAAATTATTGCCACAAATGCTGAAAGCATCAGTCAGTTTGTGTAGCTATTTTTAGGTGGACGGGCTGAAAAATTAAATATAATAATTCAGGGGTTTAAAACATTTTTTCACATTCATGAACAGCCACCAGGTGTAAAACACCCCATGGTCCTGATTCTCTGAGGGTTTCTTGCTACGACAAAAGGAGCTTGAAGCTCCATAAAATAGTTTAAAATTTTTAGGCATGACTGAATTTTCAGTTGATGGAGAAAGTCACCATTATATCATACCGTGAGAAGGAGGGAGGAATCTTGCCCTTCTTCCTTAAATCCTTGAGCACAGGGAGTGGAGCAGAAACATGAATACACTAAGGAAAGGGCATCATACATCCTGGCTAAGCATGAGCAACTGGTACAGATCCAAACAAGCCCTCTTTGTACAACTGTCTGTTTTTCTAAGTCTGAAATAGGTACCATTTTCTCCTTCAGGAGCCTCAGTAGCTCAGCAAAAATGAAAAATGTTTAGGATCATTTGCCTTTCTTCCATGTAGATATGCAAAATGTCTAAGCAAGTGCCTAGTGAAGAACTTGGTAGCAAGGGGAAAATATTTCCTTGATTTGTACCTTAATTTCACAGGATCAGTGCTCTAAAGTGTGTGTAGTGTGAGCATTACAGTGTCTTCATAGAGTCTGCAAATAAAAAATGGTTGTGTTTTCAATTTGGAGGGGGTCGTTTCAAAGGAATTAAAACAAGAATGATTTGTAAATTTTTGTCTAAGCCCCTATTTCATGGCAAATGCTATATTTTTTATCCAACCAGGTAAATGTGGTGATGTATTGAGACATGCCATTGCCATATTTGTAAAAAATATCTTCCTGGTTTTGCTCACAAATCCCAAAAGCACAGGGGTACCTTATTTGAAAAATTAGCCTGAAGAACTGCTCCTGTTACCATGCTGCTTTTGCTTCTCTCTCTTCATGTTATATTATTTACTAATAATATTATCAGTTATTGTAATACTAGCACACCACGTGAAAGGCAAGAAGAAATGGCACATGCACATCCTATCCCCAGATCCTTGCTAATTAGTCATCTGATATGACAAGTGAGAACAGCTAGCACTGGATGGAAGGAATTAGTTATATTTGCTACAAAGAATGACGTTGCATCATTCAGAAAGCGACAAATTATTGAAGATTGAACACAGGAAATGGGTCGCTAAAGCAGTGACTGCCACACATTTTTAAATATTTTGCTAAGTGTTCTGCATTTCTTAATACCACGTAATTTGAGGGAGGTGGTTTTGTAAAACCCTGTCCCATTGTTAAACATAATTCCCTTTTACAAACTACATTGTACTTTAGCTTTTAAAAAGAATTGTTTTGCTAAAGAACATGTGAGCAAGCAAAGAAGAGTGTTCAGCTACACCTTGAATAATGCATCCATCAAATATGAAGTCAGACTGCCTTCTTTCTCTGTTCTTAATTCCTGTCTGTCATTTCTCCATCTTAAAACAAAACAAAGCATTGACTGAAGTATGAATGGATCACTATGGCCCTTGTTCAAACAGGACTTTTTCAACAAAAAAGCTTTTAGGGATGACTGAAGACTGTGGAATTAGCCCCTGTGTTTTAAATAATTGTTGTGTTTTCTGGATGTTCTAGGTGACACTCATGTCATGAGAAATTTGAAATGATGTGAATAACAGCTACACTGGCAGTAAGGCTGTTACTTTTATGGAAACATTTTTATGTTAAATAGATTAGTGCATTCCTCTTTGTATTGCTCTGACTTTGAATATGATTAATATAGTAACAATAATTGCTTAGCCGGTAGACCAGCTGCTTTTTCTGAAAAATCAAATCAAATCCGTAGATCTTGTCAGATACTGAAAAATAATTGTTAATATTGTTTCTCTTGGGCTGGCCTGTTTCATCCACAGTTTTCCTTTCTGTGGGCCTCTGTTTTCCTCAACTGAATATGAAATAAAATATCAAAGGGAAACAACAATAATGTTTGTGGGATTGTAGACTGCTGTTAGATCTGATGACTGGCAATCCCTTACTTCTGGCATCATTACTTAGGCTGAAAAACTTTCAACTTAAATATGATTCATATTTCTTTTCTATCAATAACATTAATGTCAGAATGGGGTTGTTAGCATTTAATTAATTATCTGTGAAGGGTCTTGAAGTCTGCAAGTGGCACATGATTGAAAAATATGATGACACTTAAACACCTCCCCAAATTTATAGTAGAGGCTGCTTCTTCATCCCAGTTTCTGTATAGATGTTTCATGGATCTTCACAGGGTAACTCTCATGTTAGAGCACATGTGACTATGTCAGCCAACAAAAGCTAAAGTCAGGCCTCAAGCCCTAATTAATTCAGTTAATATCCCATGTAATTTAAAGCATTATTCTATTGTTTTAGCTATATTCCTTGCCAAGTTTCCATGAGGGTTAGCTTTGCCATAGAATGTGGTCAAGAAATCTAAACTGTTTGTGTAAGCCATCAAGCAAGTAGCTACATTTAGCATTTTTAATTCATTTAAATAGTACAGATTTGGGCACGACTGGCTGTGGAGCATGGATGTGCTAGCAGCTTATTTAGAATTATTATTTTGGTATTTATTAGGGCACAGCTAACAATTCAGCTTTAAACACTGGTGAGCAAACTGGTGGAGCTGAGAACAGTTGCTCCGATTTCACACACAGCAGATATTCCACTCTTAATTTTAGCTTTAGACTTTCAAATTGGGAAAGATGTATATGCAGGTTGTGAGTATGGCTGTGAAAACTGGTGCTGTGTTTTAATTGAGATTAAGTATTTTGCTTGCATATGTAAAACAAATGCACTAAAAAAAGTAAACTCGCTGCCACCAAAACTGAAAACAAGGCACTCTGGAAAATATATGCTGATATATAACTGGCTAGAATTTCCTTCATTTTGCAAAGCCACGAGCCACATGCATCAGCTCACCACAAAGTCATTAGGTCTTTTTAAACTCAGATGAAAAACATTAACAAATACCACAAAAGGCTTTAGTATGGCCCCTTTGTTCATTCACATATGGCAGTTTATAACTCCTGCACCACTTGGGTCGTGTGTTTGTTTAAGCTGCCTCCATCAGGCCAGCCCTGAAAGAACAAAAGACATCTTGAGCGATCCTAAGCAGGAAATGGGCTAATCTAAACATGGCTTGTGACACTATAAGTAGAATAGAAAGGGGAGGGATTGATTAGTCATTAATGTCCAATTGACTCCATATGGATGTTGCAATAATAAGGCCTTTTTCAGTGCAGTAGCGGAGTTATTGAATTAGAGGTTTATGTTTCCTCAGAGCTGACCTTAGGGAATTCCCGGTTGGTTCTTCTTGCTGATGTTTTAAAGAGAATGGAATCTCTTAGTAGGAAAAAAGAGAAGTCTTATCATAACCAAGTGTTGCTTGGATGTAGCTAACCTGTGCCACAATATATTCCCACCTCTTAGTATTTACTTAGCACATTTCAGAACCCTTGCAGGTGAAAAATTTTGAGAGGCCATTTAAATATTCCAGTATTTAACAAATTGCTGGTGGCTTTCCCAGTTTTTCTTCCCATTCACTCACTGACATGCAGCCTGTAGGAAATGTTCAATGCTCAAATTGTAGCTGAATAATATTTGTTTAGCATTTGGAACAAAAGCAGCCTGACAAACAGAACATTTGTGTCACCCTTGTTCCAAACCTAGCTGTGTTTCCAAGCGGGTATTTTGTCAGTGATGACAAGACATGCCAGTAAAGACAATAGTTCATGTGGTACCCATTTATGTTGCCTTTCTTTCTGATAATAAAGAATGAGAAAGTCTGAATGGTGTTGGAGATGAAGAAATAAGAGACAGGAAAGGGGCAAAACAGATAAATGTTACTCTACAACTGCTACATGTCACTTAGATTACAATGAAGAAATAGTAGTAGTAATTCCTGTAACTTTCTCTAAAATTGATAGCACAAAATATTAGTTAAATGGCTACCTCTTGTGTTGTAAGTTTGCCATATATTCTCTTTTCATGCTGGTTTTTTTTTCCATATTTGTCTTTTTCTGTTTGATTTTAAATACTGCTGCATTTTTCACAAAGGCTGCATTTATTTTTCTGTACACAGGTTAAGAGCAGCTCAGGGGACTGCCAAGCCGGTTTTTCATGCTCCCTGTTTTTATGGAATGTCCATGTTTATGAGTAACCCATCTCTTGCAGTAAAAGACTGACTCCTTTTTGCATGTTTATCAGGATCTGGTCTCTGCAGTGCTAGTTGTATTGCCACAGACAGCAACAGATATTTTGGAGGTCGCAATCAGTCTTTTCCAATCTAGGCAAATATGTCACCTCAGCTTAATGAATAACTGATGATAGGAGCTTTACTACCAACCAGTCATTTTCAATACCGGGAACCTAGAAAGATTGTCTTTATTTCCATGTATCCTATCTTGGTGTGTGTCCATGGAAGATGACCTGCAGTATATTCCATAGATTATCCAGATTCATTATCTGGGGAGAAGTCAGGGGAAATGGATCACTTCAAAGATGAATCAATGGCCATAGTGTGAAGAGTAATTAAGGAAAAACAGGGTGACTGACAAAAATCTCTTTGTTTTTGCTGTCACATTTTTCTCTCTTTTCCTCATCTTTTCCTTAGGCTTTTTTTGCTCCTTTCTATCACATCTACTATTGTTTGTTTTCTGGTAACATATAAAGGCCCCATATCAGATTTTGTTGTAGATGAGGTGCAAAATGGAAGGTAAACCCATATCCCAGTAAAGATAGTAGGATTAACCCCACTATGACCAAGATTTCAGAAAACATGCTGAGAGATGATGCCTGCCCTAGAATTCTTTTCATCAGCAAACGTAAGAAAATCAGATAAAGGCATGAATAAAGAAAGAAAGAAAGAAACAATGTAACAATTGTTATCTTATGTTTCTTAACATCATTTATTTCACTTTAGGATGTTTATCTTTCCTGTTGATGATCAGATTCTTTATCTTTTCATGTTCTCTGATTAGAGAGCTCTTTAGAAATGAAAATATTCTTTGAAATTATTTTCATGAATCTGTAGCATTTTTAGATTTATTCTGTGGTGTTCTTTGCCTCACCTAGGGTAGTGTGAAATTCAGCTTTAAGAGAGAGGTTATGTCCATATATCCTCAAAAAAATGATCATTCTTCTTTAATCTGCTTTTAGTTTTAAATCATCAAAGTTATGACAAGTTGTGCAAATGCAAAGATCTAGGAAGTAAGGCAGTGAACAAGACCAGAAACTAAAGGTGTCACTTTGAGGACAGCCCCTGTCTTTAGGCCAAAGTATAGACTTCTTTGCCAACTAAGCCATTAGGGAAGCCAAACTGTGCTGCTTTTGCAATAACTGTAAATTCTGACCAAGATCTTAATTCTGAAAATCCTTCCTCCTGTGACTGGAGTATGAACAGTAACTGGCAGGTAGAGCACTAGTTGCCAGAGAGAGACAATTACCAAATTCCTTCTCTTGTCTTGCCCTTCACCGGTAGTACATTTCCATTTTATCTGTTGTTTTAGTTATTAGAATTTCCTGAAAATATTTTCAGAAAGAGGTAAAGCAACTACTTCTTTGCACTTGCATAATTTTTTTCTTTACATATTTCAGGTGTCTGTCTCAGCCTCCATCAGTACGAACTATAATTATCACAATAGGAAGAACTCCATACTTTGTTAAACTTGTTGAAATTGTTTATAAAGGGCACAATAATGTCAAAATATCTGCTTGACAAGATGAAGTACCTAAGAACAACCAGTTTGAAAGCTTGTGAACTTGTGAAACCTCACTGAGTGTATGTGTATTTGTACTATTAGCACCTCATTTCTAATCTAAAAAGGCACTGAGACCTTCTGGCTCCCCCCGTAGAATCCCATGCTGCAAGAACTATTTTATTGTAAGGCTTTATGTGCTGAATATAATTCTGTGGTTCTCAGACAGAAGAGCATGAAGATTATATTGCTTTAGTTATTTGCAGAAATTCATTTTGCAAATGCTTTTGTGATGGCCTATAGGTCAACTTGCAAATATTTCCCCAGAGATCAAGCTCAAAGAATATCCACTCTTTGGCTTCTTTTTCAAGTCCTTCAAGTATGGACTTGCATGCAGCCAGAGCTGACCTTCTTGGGATGGTTGTAATTTATTACTTCACGTAAGAATTGTTTTCTAACATAACCTTTCTCTGAAAACAGATTATTTATGGTAGTTTTCTGCCTTATTTTTTTTTCCTTTTTTTAAAATTTGTTTATTTTCATTCTATCTAAATTAGATATTAGAATTGAATTCATTCTATCTAAATCACAGATTAAAAAGCCACCTATCATCGTGCTCCCAGTATCTGCATTGGGATTGAAAAGTCCAAAACCAAGTTAGAAAGGGCTAAAGACAAACTCTTGCTTAGCTGTAGTGAATAAGTACCTTTGGGAAAGTAAGAGATGGAAAGACATCCTATGGATTAAAATATTTTTTTCCTTTATTGTAAAGCAGCTGAATAACAAATGATAAGTTTTAGATAAATAATAATTTATTTTTTTTGTCACCAGCTTCCTAATTGCCCACATATTAGTAACATATTTTTATTACATTATCTTAAAGGATAGAACAACCCTTACATGTGCTGTTTGACTTTTCTCAAATTACAGAGCTCTTTGTCCCAACAAATATTTCAGTGTTGACTTACTATATTCACAACCTATTGCAGTTTCTAAATAAATACCTCCTCTCTCAAAATATGGTATCTTTGGTATGTTTGTGGTCCAAGGCTCCTGGCAACAATGGACAGAGCCTCATCAACCATTCACCCCCCTAAACTGGTCCTACCTGCAGGTCCCTGTGCAAAAGTGCCCTTCCTTGGGCTAAAAATCTGACTGCAGCCTCCTGTAAATGCAGAACACCTGTAGCATGGTGCTTAACTTAGAACAGTGTTAGAACAGTTTTGCAGCTCACATTTGCCACAAACCTGTCTTCTTTTATGTGCACGCATGTTAGTATACAAATTGCCAAATTGGTGTCAGTTGCAAAGTAATGGCATTGGAGGCATCGTAAATCACCCCGGTGATCCTCAGGAGAAGACACTGCTGTATGTGAATGAGTGTTTTGCTCTCAGAGTAATGTATGTCTTCATCTGGCCCAGTAGTCAGCATATTGCCCTGTGTTGATGGATATAGTCAGCTTGAAACTACACTACATTTCACTGCACAATAAACATGGCTGTCAACACCATATAAAACAAAATCAATTTATCCTGTATGGTCAGTGCGTTTTAAATGAAATTAATGTACTGTGGACCTGGTGGCAAAAAGGTAGTGTATTAGTTATGCATCCTCTATTTTAGGGGCCTTTTTTCATGTAAATGTGTTTCTTATATAGAATTTTTAAAAAGGTATGCCTATATAATGCTTTCCCTCTGAATTAGGAAAACTGATTTTTGCACAACTGAAACTTGTGTCTGCATTCAGTAAAACTGCAGTGTTTTGTTTTAATTACTGTAAAGAATTAATATTATATTATTTGGCAAACACATCCATGTTGGTAGCTCTAATAGTTTATAAAAAAAGGAGGCCTATTGCTGTACTAATTTTTTGTCAAGTATGTCATTTTTTCAAGGTATTAAATTACACGATCAGTTCGATGAGGTCTGAGTCTCCCACTGTAAACACTTTTTGTCTTTTTTATAGCTAAGGTATAACTCTAAAAACATACATTATCATCACAATTGCAGAAGTTTTTTCCTGTAAAGGCATGCCGTGGTATCTGTTTCTCCCACAGTAAATAGTTCTGCACTTCAGCTCTGTGAACTCTAAACCCCCATGGGGCTTTGCTGTTTGTGGTCAAGAAACAGGGCTGGATGCATTCAAAAACCCAGTTAAGGCTGGCATTAGGTGAATTAATGGCAGATAAAAACAGGACACTGGGATACACTAAAGCACAGCAGGCATGGAGCTGGAGTTCTTGTCTCCCACTCTGGAGGCTCCAGGATTCTGTGCATGTACGTGTTAGAGGCAGACAGTTATATTACATACATGTGGTCAAGTGCTCCAAAGCATATCTAAAATTCAACCAAAAAAGATGCAACTTTAAAATATTCAGTTCCAAATGTGATCAGATCCATGCAAAAGGCAGCATGTACCTGGTTACATTTTATGAAATGTTTGGCTTCACCGCTCGAGTAGCAAAGTCATTGTCAATGGCTTGTGTCAGCAGGCCTACATCAGTTTGGATTCTCAGATATAACTTCATGTGAGTTTTGTTGAGCATTCATAGCATGTACTTTATGTTAAAGTCCCAAATGGAAACTTTATCAGATCTCTATATCTTAATCAGAGAAATACCAGTGCAATTTGTTTCTTCAATTTGATGATGGGTCATCTCAGATGGGCAAGCCTGGCCAGTTACACTGAAACCACTGGTTGTCCCTTCTCTCTCTCTCTCATAGATCTGGCAGCAAAGAGAGAGAGAGAGACAGAGAGCAAAAGGGGCTAAAATAAGCACAGCACTGAAAGCACTTTCCTAATCCACATAATAATGTTTTGCATCCATCTTGTTTCTTCCTGCCCTGACGTTACAGGGAGTAAAGCAGTGAATGGCTCTGCCGCTAAACTACAGCAGTATTATTGTTGGCCAACAGGAGGGGCCACGGTGGCTGAAGCCCGGGTCTACCGGGACTCGCGGGGCCGCGCCAGCAGCGAGCCCCACATCAAGCGGCCGATGAATGCCTTCATGGTCTGGGCCAAGGATGAGCGCCGGAAAATCCTCCAGGCCTTCCCCGACATGCACAACTCCAACATCAGCAAAATCCTAGGTAAGTGCGAGGCAACGGGCAGCAGGTTGTGTTGGCAGGGTCTGAGTAGATATTAGGAAGAAATTCTGTACTTTGGGGGTGGTGAGGCACTGGCACAGGCTGCCCAGAGAAGTTGTGGGTGCCCCATCGCTGGAAGGGTTCAAGGCCAGGTTGGATGAGGATCTGAACAACCTGGTCAAGTGAAAGGCATTCCTGCCCATGGCACGGGGTTAGAACTGTATAATCTTTAGGGTGCCTTCCGACCCAAACCATTCTACAGTTCTATGAACTTCTCTAATTTTAGGCCTTTTTTCTTTTTGGGGGGGGGGGGGGGGGGGGGCTT
>VXAC01005860.1:984384-1000881 GCA_013399225.1 Rhipidura dahli | reverse complement strand
GGGGGGGGGGCAGATGTTCACCAAAATTGGAATTACTGAAACTTATACAAATGAAGATTCATGGACTGTATTCATTTTCATTCCCTTCCTTTCCCCTTTCTACCCCTTCCTTAATGCTTTTTATTCTCAACAGCACTCACAACATGCTTTAAAACTTAGCAGCGTTAAAAAGAAATGTTTTGTGAAATCTGTTGCAAGAGTGTGTCCCCATAAAAGGCTTAATTGCTAGATCCCATTAGAATGCACTTGAACTACAAATCACATGAATGCAAAATGTTACTTGATAGACTAAATACTGGGATGAAGTTAAAAAAGTACAAAATTAAAATCGAAGGTTCATGTCAGAGAGTGCAACGTCAAAGAAAGAAACCTGGCGTAGTTCAAAAGATCTGTACATGCAAACCTCACATCCAAAATGCTCTTTGGTTCAAAATGTTGCAATACGCAAAAAAATAACCACTAGAAGCATGCAGTTAAAATATTGCTTAGGCAAAAGATGCTATGGTTAATATTTAATTTGTACAGATTGGGACAATTGGGGAGTATTCCATGAATTATATTTTACCCCTGTGCAAATAAATGGACCCATTTTTGAGAAATTTTGATTTGCTTTTTAAGACCCCTTGAGAGAATTAGAAACATACGTGCAAATGAGTGGTGAAATGTTAAGACCTATATTTGCTTTTTGAGTCTTTGAAGTGAAAGACAGATTCCAAATATAGCTCATAATAAATAAAAGTAAAAATCAAGTTTCCCCTGTAATAATTTTATTGTAAACTCTGAGTTCAAATACATTCTTAGCAAAGTTTGTTGCAAGTTAGCTCAATCAGAAGCAAGAATACATAGAAATAAATGTTACTTTGTCCTAAAACTTCCAAAATCTTTCTTAGTAGTTCTCATATTTTTGTCTACCATATAAGTGAGTTATATGAATAGCCTTTCAGTTTTGTATAAAACCTCCACTGTTTCAGTGTTGGCAGCTGTAGGGAATCTATATTATTTGTGTGCATTCTGTGAAAAAAACTATTAGGAGCATAGTAACTGTATTCATTAAAATGTAAACTTCCAGCATAAATATTTCAGAAGTGCCAGCAATTGAGTGTTTGTTAACCATGGAATTAACCTGTCAGTATCTGCTCTGCCACAAATAAGTCTATGTCCATATAATATCTGTGCAACATTTCCAGGACAATGAGAAAAGAGACTGAAATATTAGAACTGACACAGAATATTGCTGGCTACGGATAATATTTATACAACTTTTCCATTTGTTGATGTATGAAAAATGTTGGTAAAAGAATAGCTTCCACCCACGTTTGCCACAGCTGTAATCGTTTTATTCATCTAAAAGACACCAAAAAGCTATTTTCTGCATTTTTTATTCCTGTCTCATTTCAAGTGTTTAGATGGCTCCTTACAAACAATACAAGAGATCTGAATACTTTTGCCTCTTCCTGTGTACACTGTGTTAATTTTTTTAACTTTTTTATTGGTGCAGCTTTCAATGAGAGTTTACAGTACCTGAAGAGGTGTATATAGTTACAATGTGCTTTCTGTTTTACTTCTTATCTTTCCAGTGTGAGTTTGTAAAATGTAATTATCTCGATTCAGTTCTGTGTGCTTATTACATCTGGCCAGAAAATAATATGCATAATAGGATTTAAAATAGGTGCCAGTATTATGCCAAGCTTATATCAGAAGTTCAGTAAATTTAAGATACCCAGACAGCAAGGGATTGTTCATAACTTCGCTGAATCTATAAGGTTTGGTACTTTTTTCCTGCCACATAGCAAGTTGTTAATATCTATTAGCTGGAGTGTATAAACTAAATTCTCATAAAAATATCAAAGAAGCCTGTGTCCCTAGGCAATGTGTTAGGCTTTTAACAGTGTAAGTATGGCTGCAGACTTTCCTTAACCATCATACTGTGCGTGGTATTACAGGGGTATGGAATTACTCACAGATTAATGCTCTTATTGTAAAGAATTAACTAGTCTGTTTTGCAGCATGAGGTTGAGATTTTGAGACTTAAATATTGATTTTAAGTGCACCTATTTAACAGAGATTTACATATGCTTGGTCTGCAGTGATATCTGAAAGTCAGGGCTCTTTTAAGGTGTCTCAGGTTGTGCAAGCCAATATATGTGCAGAGTGATGTAAATTTAAATCGGTTTATTTAACTAACTTAATTAAAATTTATTATAGCGAGAAGGCACGTTGAATTGTGTATGTGTAAGGCTAAACCTGCTTTACTTGAGCACTCACTAACATTTTGTGTCAATAGGATCTCGCTGGAAGTCCATGTCAAATCAAGAGAAACAACCTTATTACGAAGAGCAGGCACGACTAAGTAAAATCCACCTAGAAAAGTATCCTAATTACAAATACAAACCTCGACCAAAACGTACCTGCATTGTGGATGGGAAGAAACTGCGTATTGGCGAATACAAGCAACTGATGAGGTCTCGAAGACAGGAGATGAGGCAGTTTTTTACCGTAGGGTGAGTACAATTGTAATTGTTTTCCGAGGCAGAGCACGTTGTTTGAAACCAAATAGACTTATCTGTTTTAGTCACTGACTAATGTCATTTAGAAGGAAAGGATTTGAATGGGTAAGACCTTATTAAAAACATAAGATGGAATATGGAGCTATCAGCTTGCCACTGAATGCTGATTATAAGACTGATCGTGGAATTCTTTCAAGTCAAAAGAAGTTGTTTCCCATTAGCCTGAAAGGTTTGAATCATGTCTTTTGTGTGTTTTTAGTAAGCTAATCCATTCTGGGTTAGCAATGACTCCAGCATCATTTCCTAAATTAAGAAAAGAACAAAGAGAAAAACACAAAGGATTATTCCTGTGTGGAATAAGGAATCAGGAGAGGAAGACAAGGGAGAGAGGAGTAATAGCAGTTGCATGAGGAACTCACATGAATGAATTATATCATGGTATGAAGCTACTAGGAATTTTGTTATATATAGAAGTGTGGAAAGAAATACTTAAAAAAAGTTTTAGAAAGAATTTTTCAAGTAGTGCACCGATAGACTGGGTAGGTTTATAACCCAAAATATATGGCTCAAAAAGGTCCTGGCACAGTTTTAAGAACATTGTGTGTGTTTTTTGTGGTATTTCCTCCAGTGTTCAGCAGAGAAAGCAGCACTATGAAACATCAACAGACTAAAGATAACAAAAGTCCAGTGAAACAACTGCACCAGAACTGATTTCTCTCTCCTGTTTTTTTTTTTTCTTTTTATGAATTAATCTGTGATGCTCAGTGCCCCAACACAATATTTCTGGTGATTTACAAAGAGTCTAAAAGCTGTCTCCAGTGCCAGCCTTTCCAAATTCCCAATGTTCTGCTTATTTCTCTAATCACAATAGTCTCCTTTTGTTGGTTACTTCACTACCAGATAATTGACCTTGACGTCGATTATGTGCCCTCATTTTTGGCTTGGGATGCAGAACTCCTGTTGCAGTCAATTATTTTGTGGTACAGCCTGAAACAATGTGGGCTCTTTCTTCAATCAGTAAATAGAAGTGGTTTTGATATTTTGAAATATCCTTCCAGTCTATAGCTATGACATTGTTTTTTATTCTTCAGTCTAAGGGAAATTGTTTACTAATAGCCTTCCATCAAAATTGCACATAGGACTCTAAATAGAAATCTGGGTTTATACAGCACATCACAAATTATATTCAGATTAAGGGAATGAAATTCTATCTTATGTCTTCCAAAGCAAATTGACAGACCAAATCACATCTCAACAAGAAATGCAAAAGAAATGCCAAAACAGTGGTCTGAACAATTTGAGAATTGTTTTCTAATTCAAAACAGTATTAAGCAGTAGCATTTTGCACATTCAAACTCGTGGCTAAATAGGGGAGCAAATGTGGAGGACAGATTTAAGAAGCTTCTTAGAGTGCCTACCTAAAGAGTGATATTTCTGTTAAAATATATATCTACTAAAAGCTATTCAAAACTGGACTGTTGCAACCTAAATATAACACCTTTCTCATACATCCAGCAGTATGATCACAAAGACAGTGAGAATGTCACCATTTTTCTAAAGGATTGGGTCAAATTCCTTTTTATGCTAAGTCCACTTCACCATGTTCTATCAATGTGGAAGAAGTTTAAAGTAAACTACCTCTGTGCAGTTATATGATGATGCACTGGACATTACCAAAACTGATGACTTTTAGTTGTACAAGTGATAGAATAGGGAGAATGAAGTCTAATGGATGCATTCACTAAAGGTGAAATGAGATCCATGTTGCTGTTCAATGTGAATACAGATTTTGGTCCTGAGGAATCATAGGCTGGGTTTTAAAAAAAATTATTTCATACTTCCCTGTGACTTCCCACTGTTGTCCCAAATTCCCCTTTTCACTCAAGAATAATTTAAAACAAACTTATTGGAAGACACCAAGTAAAATTAGTGAAAAAAAGACTAGTACATCTTTTTTGAGCTGAAACATAAAACATGGAATCCTTTGTCTCAGCAGAACAGTTTACTAAGTAATGAAAAGCAACATTTCTTCCAAATCAGATTATAACTAAGTGAAACACAGTAACTGAGCCTGTCAGCTTCTTAAGCTTACTCTTCCCTGTGTTTAACGCAAGTATCACATAAAGCATCAGATGGAATAGTTTTCCTAACTGACCTCACACCCCCATTATTTTTCCACTGTTTTGATGGAACAACATAAATCGTCCTTCAGATCTGTAGACGTGAGAGTTGAGATGCTGTTTCCTTTTCAGAGTGAAATAAGAGACAAATGTGGTTTTTCAGACTGAACATGTTCTGTGTTTACAGTAAATATTTCAGTGGAATATAGAGAATAAAAGTACAAAATAGACTCCAATGAAACGTGCCAAATGCTTCATACTGCTTGAAGTACTGCTGGGTTTTTTTGTTTGGTTTTTTTTTTTGTTTGTTTGTTTTTTTTTGTTGTTGTTGTTTGTTTTTTTATTTTTAAGAACAAACCAATTAAGTTGGGAATAGGGATGCCAAAATGGCAACAAAATATCATCACAGTATAAAAAGATGAGTAGGAGATGTGTGAAGAGTCAGATAAACATTCAAAACAGGTGTCTAGAGGAAACAGTAAAAAGCAAGAAAAAATATTTTTTCATAATTGTGTTTGCATTTTTCTTATTCCAAATGTACACTTATGTTTTAGTCAGTCCAGTAAAGGCTAGTTCCTGTCAGACTGCCTTAGGTGAGCTGTGGCCTAGAATAGGATAATTCTGCTGTGGGTACAACCCCCCCACCACAAATATGGAGTTCTCCCTGGCTCAAACTTTTTTGATGCAAAAGGTTCACACTGCTCACTTCAGTGACCCACAGTCTTTGATAAATTTTGGTAAGATGCACAAAGGGAGTTTAAAGAATCTCACTATACAAACTAGCCAGGATTTAAAATAAAATAGAGGAATAAGCTAATGAATGGCCAGGTTCTGTTCTGATTTTTGAAGAAAAGCTTCCAAAGAATTGAATGAGAGTGAAGATTTCTTGGAATAAATTGGGCAGGAAATTAATGTTTTTAGATAAATGTTATTTATTTGATAGACAAAATCTAGGAGCTGCCAAGTATTTTAAAGAACAGAGTGGAACTTACAGAGTGCATAGTGTATTGCACCCCTACATGAGTTTTGTTACAAATGAGGCAAATAATATACAAAAATAATTCATGTTTAATGCAGAGTATATTCAAAAATTGCTGGTTTCAGTCTAATGGAAGCTGAATCTGAAGCCAGCTATGTCTTTAAAATAATTGCGTTATTTTTAATAGTAAAATTATTAATGGAACTTGTGAATGATATCTTCAGCACAAGTTAATCCCAAACAGACTTCAAGTGATTTACAATTTATCCTCAATAGTAGTTTTTTGTAATGCATAAATAAATGTGAGCTAACAAATGGATCATATATAAACCATAAATTCTGATATTTTAAGTTAAGAGTCTGCCTTTTGTTGCCTTGTCTTATAAAGATAATTCATTGCTCAATCATTTTTACAGTCTAACACACTCTAAATACAAGTATACGCTATATACATTTCTGTGCAAAATGATGTAAGCAGTAACTTTTTTCTGTACTTTACCAGCGTAAGATGTTTAGAATAAAGCCTTTATAGTGTTTATAACTACTGTACACACATAGTCTGAATGTTGCTAGGCTATGGTTTTGAATAAGTCTGTAATATTATACTCCTGTAGCTTGAACTTAAAGCAAGTACACAATGGGTGCTTTTGTGAGATTACTGTTATTTCATTCCTTATGGGAATGTAAGTTTCAGGGGTGTGTAGCATATGAGCGTTTTCCTTAATGCAATCAATTTTTGCTTCAGTCATTTAAAGAGCTGTCAGAAAATGGTCGGGAAGGGATCAGAAAACAATGGTAGTTTGCCAATTTAAATGTTTAGCTGGTTTGGCAAAAGTCAAAAGTGGAACATTCTCCAGAAAAATCCTAAGGCTATTAATGCCACAAACTTGTGAGCAGGTCAGTTTGTCTAAGAATTTTCATGTTACTTCTATTTTTATATTTATTTAAACATTTTGGGCCAAATCTTTGGCCCCGGAGTGGACAGCCGTGTTGTCAGTGATGGTAGAGCAGAGGAGAGTGACCCCTAGTGATTGTCCACATAAGGATGTCTTTGTCCAAGAGAAGATGGTGGAGACAGGAGTGGTTTGAAGCCAGGGTACGTAGCCACGTGCCACCATTCCTCATGGATCTGAAGAGATCAGAAGATTAATGTTGCTTTCTGGAAATTTTAACAGGCAGAAAACTTCCATGTGCAACTGAGCTGAATTGTAACCTGTAGCTTGCAGGTAAAGTATGTTTTTATGTCCCCCCTCCAAGGTTCTGTGATTGGTAAAACTCTAGCTAGAGGCAATGACTAAATGTGTGGAATTTAATGCTGTAAAAGACTCCATTAACATGAATACCTCCAAGACCTACAAATAAAAGAAAACATAATGGCCGGAGTTTTAGGTTAGAAACTGCAACTCTTCCTTTCAGGGAAAGCAGTGGTAATCTAAACAAATGTTCTGTTTTCTTTCCCCCCCAAGAACTTAATTACTTAGGAAATGATAACACTCATCTCAGTAACACATGCCATCCACATAGTTTGTGATATTTTAAAATAAAGCTTTCTGGGATGTAATGTAGCAACTAGAGCAGAATTTACAGTGACAGCCTGATCAGCTCTAAATAATAACAGGTATTAAATCAGAGGTAGGTGTCCAGTTACTGGGGGTGTGTAGGTGCCCATGTTCAAGTGCTAGCAAATTTTTTGCTAGCAAATGGGTAGCAATTTGAGACCCTTTCCAATTAGGTGGTACAGTCACCACATGTTTACAGTTCCACAGTGAGATATAGGTCAATTAAAGTTATTACCCAGCCAGCAGCAGGCATGCACAGCATGTCTGATTTTTCTTTAACATTTAAAAAAGGATTGCATTTATGAATGACAAATTCAGTAAGCCTTTAACTTTCCTGTTACACCAATCAAGTTCTTTGACAATTAGATTCATTCTGTAGTTTGCCATGCATTTGTTTGGTGTGTTCTTAAGTAAAATGTACCTCTGTAAATTTGGCTTCTTTATGCTCAGATGACCTCCTCCCTTTATATTTTGAAATGGGTGATACTTGGACCGTGCACCCAGTCCCATGGAAATGTGGATGTTCAAAAGGGTTCTGCTGACTTTAAAAGCATTTGAAAGAATACCAGGATTTCTTAGTCTGTCCTTTTGGCCTTGACACTGATAACCATCAACATATCTCACAGCATTGTCTTTAGAAGACTTTTTAAATTGTTCTTGCTGCTTGTAAAAAGGCAATTTGCTTCAGAAAAAATGCAAACTTTTTTGGGGGGGGTTGGTGTAGAGGTGGATATTAGTGTTCTGATACTTAATGTCATCTGTAACACAGCAGCTTGGGCTCAATCATTCTTTGAGTAGGTTCTACAACTTCTGTTACAGGAGTTGTGAAAACTTTTCTCAAAGCATCATTTGGCATTGATATTATGGTGCTCTTTGATGAACAATTGATGGTGTTTTGTTTTGTGAATTTATTTATTCTAAGAAATTCTGGCGAAAGATTAGAACCAGCAGTTTTTTGATGGGCAGATTAGAAAGAATTAAGTGTGTATGGCCTGGTGACAACTATGCAAATTTTTTCTGTTGACCATGTGTGGGTTTCTTTTTCCTCTGCTTTGTGGAAACATTAATTAATGTGAACATTTTATGCATCTAAAAGTTGTGGAGGAGATACTTGTGGGTTTCTAGCAGTAATAGTTTATACTCCTGAAAACATGCAATCCTAAACCAGAAATATTCCCATGTGAGGTAGGTGTTCAATTTTATGGATAAAGTATTGAAAGATGTTTGCAGAAAATCACTTGCAAGCAAATACATTGGCTGAAAATTGTTTTCACAGAACATTTATCAGACCATTTAAAAAGTGAAAATTTAGTGAAAAATCCCAAGCTGTTTGTAAATCATCTGCAAATCATCATTTGCAAACAGGAGTATAATGACTGTGTCAAATGAATTACTGCATTTTTGCTCTCTGCTAGCCAGGTGTACAAGACTTACACAACAGATGTTTGAATTTCTCAAGCTGTGCAGAGGCTGTAAGAGTCGGGCTAGCAGTAAGAGTCAGGCTAACAGGACCAGCCATGGCAGGACTACAAGTTATTTAAATGGTATGTTACAGTGTTCATGATTGCACTGTATTGGTACCCAAACTCGAAGGACTTCAGGGTCCCAGTAACTCTCCAGTGTAATATTTATCAAAATTAGAGTTTGACCAATGAACAATAAAGACTCGACATTTAGGGGTTTGTAAATAAGCTTAACATTATTTTGTGTATTGATTTAGCCAATGATTAGGAATCTGTGAGAGTGGTTTATGAAATGTCCTATTGAATTTAGTATAGAATGACACAGTGGTCAAGAATTTGCCGATTACTAAGACTATTCAAACATATCTGACACTGTTTATGCTGCTAAAATTCTATAATAGTTCACTGTTACTGGGTCAATATTGCTCTGAAGAAGGTTGGGAATACATTGAAATGTATGATTTTTTTAAATAGATTATGCAAATAGGCATGTATGTTCAGTTACTAGTCAATACAAAATCAGCATCTTACAGAGCAGATTTGTTCTTTTTTATCAAGTACTTTGCTTCAAAACCCCACTCTTACACATAAAATCCTGAAAAGCAAATGGCATTCTGATCATGGATCCAAATAAAAATCAAAATCCAGCAATAAAATGTCAAAAGAATGAAGGAATGTCAAAATGTCAAAGTGATGTAAGAATCTACCCAGCACTTACATAGTAGATTAGATGCTTACAGTTTCTGTCTGCCATTTTGGGTACTTACAAGTAATCTTGAGGTCTGTCATTAACAGAAGTACATTAACTCTTGCCATGAGTTCAGAGGGTTTAGATTTTGGATATATGTTGTCTACAGCAGCAGACAGGCAACACATAGGTGCCTGAAGCCTTTTGATGGTCTCTCTCCAAGTGCTAGTTCATATTATGGTTTCAATGAACACATAAAATACATGCAAGAATGTCTGGTAGTGAAAACCCTTCACTTCCCAGTTGTCTTTTGGGGGAGATAGGATGAACCAATACCACGGAGGACTGGCCTATGAGCCCAGAGAAATACATGCAGCCTTTCTAGGAAACCACCTGCTTTTCCTTCCTTTGGACTTGCAGAAGGTCTTCCCTCCTCTAAACACACAAAATGACGTTCCCTCCTTATTTTTCCTTGCAGACAACAGCCTCAGATTCCAATCACCACGGGAACAGGAGTTGTCTACCCTGGTGCTATTACCATGGCGACCACCACGCCGTCCCCTCAGATGACATCAGATTGCTCCAGCACCTCTGCCAGCCCTGAGCCCAGCATCCCCGTCATCCAGAGCACTTATGGTATGAAGACAGACAGCGGAAGCCTTCCTGGAAATGAAATGATGAATGGAGAGGATGAAATAGAAATGTACGAGGACTATGAGGATGATCCCAAATCAGACTATAGTAGTGAAAACGAAGCCCATGAGGCAGTCAGTGCCAACTGAGGAGTGTTCACAGAATTAAAGTACTCAGATTCATTTGGGTTTTTTTTTGGGTTTTTTTGAACAAAAGTTCTTAAAGAGCCTGCATGCATGTGTGGCTCCTACAGTTACATCAGCAGAATGGTCTTAAATGTTTCTTATCGTGTGAGACAGATTATTTCCCTAATTTTTCATGAACTTGGGTTTTGTTTTTGTTTTGTTTTGTTTGTTTTTTAATTTAGATGAAGACATAAATATCAGACATCAGGACTTGAAAACTTATATGAATCAATAGCTGTCTTACAAGTCTTACCTTTTGTCTTTTTCCGTTTGGATGCTGATAAAGGTTTAAGTTACTGTTTTAGATGGGGGTTATACATTCTCACTCAGGTATGCTGTGCCAGCCTACAGGTTGTGAATGTGTTTTTATTCTGGATTATTTTAGAAAACAAAAACTGCAGATTTCATATTGTGAAACAGAACAAGTCCGCAAGTGTGCACACCTGTGCATCATAGCTTGTCTTTAAAAAATAGTCTCTGAATTCCATTTTTTTTTTCCATATGTATAGCTGAACTTCTGATGTGCCAAACTTTTCATAACTTTTGAATCTTAACATTTAAACAAAAAGTCTTAAAGGAGACACTGTAAAGTCTTAGACAATCCTTTGGAATCTTAAAAAAGAAAAAAAATTATATATAAAACCTAATTTTTTTCCAGAATATGGTAAAGTACTCAGGAATCTGGAGACAGGATATTCTTAATTAGTGAACATGGTTGCCATAGTGCATGTGCCCAATTGCTTTTGCCTCTTGATGTGCCATTAGTGTGAAATTTTAAGTAAGCACAAAAGAGCAATCACCAGCTATGGACGGGCCTGTCTTAGCAGTGTGAGGCCACCTCTGATTACATTCTCTACCCCTTTGCTTTTAACCCTTGCATTCAGTCTTAACACATTTTCTCTTAAATAATTTATTCATTCCAGAATGTCAAGGGTCCAAATAATTAATATTTATTTTTAAAAGTACAGTTGGTGGCATTACACTTACAATTCCTTATTGATATTTTAAAGAGCCTCATCTTTCCCCTTCCCTAAATCACACAGGTATATGAAAATAAAAGTGCACCTGCTACTAAAATGAACATGACTTTTATGAATGAGAGATTCACTTGTTCCTCTAACACTGTATGTTCAAGGAGCACTTGGAAACACTCTGCTATATGTATTGCAAAATAAAGTGAGTACTTTTATATGTACATAGCGTACAAATATCCCTAAAAAATGTGTTTATAGATATAAACCTCTATACTTAGACAGCAAGGGCAGATGTAAAATCCAAACTGCATTTAGAGTCCACCACGCTGAACTTTTAGGGCCTGAGGAATCCTGTGGCAAATCGTGGCTCTGTACATCATGTTCCTATTGCCACCTGAAGGAGCTGTGCTACCTTAAGTATTCATGCAGTGATTTATTTGTGACACTCCAAGTGGGGGAGGGAAGGCCACTCAAATATCTAATTGCAAAGGTGGGAAAATGGGTCATCAAAAATATTTATTGTATATTAGTCATGTGGGAATGTGACTTGTCAAGCACTTTGGGATCTTTGGCCCTAAGGTGCTACTGAAACAAAAAATTCTGTTTGTATTACTTCTAGAAATAAGGCAACTACTGGAGAAAATTCTGGGAAATATAGGAGAAAGGCATTCAAAGATTGTGAAGCTATCAGATTTTAAAGACGGAGGAGAAACTGCCTTTATTTTTTCCCCTCATACTCCACTCCTGGTCACAAATAGATCACTGTCTATATACACAGTTCCAAGAGGCCTGATGAATAAGTGTGCTGAAGCTCCTCAACTCCCTCAGCTTTTATTCGAAATTGGATGTGCTCAGCACACTGGTGATAAATTCAGGCTCGGGCTTAGAGGTACCAGTGGGCCTAAAGCAGCTCCTCTGGAAGTTTGGGAGCATCTTCCCAGAGAGCTGTGCAGGCTTTGCTTCAGCACAAGGAGCCTGGTGTTAGTCTGTCTGTCCCCGTGCAGACACTCTGGTGAGCTGCAGTGACACGATGCTCTCTGGAGGAGCAGTCCCCTTCCTCACAGCCCCACTAAACACCTGTCCTGTCAGAAACAGCCATTTTTGCCACTGTAGGAATCACGTTTCTATGTGAGAGAATGACCCCCAAGACAAAGAAGATTGTTCAGTTTACAGGACAATTTATAAAGATAATGGCATAGAAACACAATGGTCAAATTTCTCTGACCATTTTGTAATTTGGAACAAAAAAAAAAAAGCTATATTTTTAATATTTATTTAAATGTGTTCTGAGTCCATGTCTAATAAGCAATAAACTGGTCTAGCCAAGTCTTTAAAGGCATATGCTGTGTCATTAGCTGGTGAGCGTCCTCTTTAAGCTGGCTAAGGTACTGATAGAAAGTGGTTTTTGTTCTTAAAATAGCTTGGGAATTTGAACTGGTTTTAATACATTCAGCTCAGATTGGGGGGAGGACATCATTATTTCCTAAAAAAAAAAAAAAAAAAAAACCTATTTATTAATGTCTTACATAATTCTCCAGTTAGAAGTATCTCTCCCTCCCCCCATGTCACTTTCTCTCTTTCTTGCTCTCCTTTTTTTCTGGTTTTGTTGCATAGGTAGAATGCTGTATTGCTAGCATTGTATTTTATGTAATTATTTTTTTGCACAAAGGCAAACATTTAGATTAGTTGGTTAATTTTTTTTTTTTTTTTTAAATTTTATGACCATGCCAAAATAATATTCTGCAGGCTTGTGGAGAACAAAGGACTGTTCTTTAGGACTGAAACTTGATTTTGCTTGTAGTACAAAAAAAAACACACACTCACAGATGTTGTTTCGTAAGTGTTATAAGCACTGGATATAAATGGTATTTTTTATCACTTCTGACTAATGTGAAACTGTTGTACGAAAACTACATGAACAAAAGTCATCTGTTTCGACTCGTGTGGGCCTGCCTCACAGTTGCCGGATTTGAGTCATTTTTATGTCTTGTTATTTCATTTATTTATGCAAAATACATGTATGTATGAACACTTTGTTTTAGCTCCAGCCCTGCCTCAATGCTGATGCTCTGTATGTTAAAGCCACATTCTTGAAAATGACTGGCTGTTCAGGAATTGCCAGCTGGTAAAAATTGCATTTACTGGCTGGGGGAATGGGAGGAACATATTTGAATCTGAATTGTGCCTATGAGCCTGTTATTCTATTTATTAGCCGACATTGGCTCTAAAATGTCAGTAGAAATCAAGGAAGGACAATCATAAGGATAAAACCCAACATTTTTACTTTATTAATCGGAGCTCAAAACAAAGTTTTTGATGAATTTACCATCTCATTTTAGATTTTTTTTTTAAATTGTGTAAATATAACATAGGAAATAGAATTTTATTTTTTGTTCATGGATACTTAGTGAAGTATAAGTTATGTATTTACTTTTGTTCTATATCAGTGTATGTTGGTCCATATTAAATGCTGACAAGTCACTGTACCTCATGTAGATGCTGAATTTACACCCGCAGTGTGAGTGCAGTATTGTGGACCTGTAGCTGGGACAGCAAGATGCCTCACTTGTGCTCTCTCTGATTTTTAATAGCATATTCCACAAACAGGGAATACTTCTTTTTGAGGAAGTTGATACATAAAACCTGCCAAACTTTGGCTACATTTGGTGGGAAACACAGTCTTCTGAATCCAAGTAAAACCAATGAGATATTTTACTCAACAAGAAGGGCATTTGGAAGTCAAAAGCATATCCCTGAAAGATTAAAGTGACTGAAATGGCCCTTGCAATGCAGGCAAGACTCAATAATATGAAATCTTTATGTTGTACATTCATTTAATCATGTCATTGTTATATTAGGCTATAATATGAGGGAAATTGTTCACACAATATGCAAAGAGGATTCACAGATTTGCTTCTTAAGCTTTGTGTTTGAGGCCCCTTAGAAACTGTCTGAAAAAAATAACTCCATTCAGGAGCACTAATATAGTAATACTGTTTGCTCTGTGAACAGTTCATTTAATTAACAGATACAATATATTTTCTTTTCAGAATTTATTAAAGAATTATATTCAGGAGAAGAAGACTCCCCAAGCAGTCTGATACACCAACTAGAATAGTTCGCATTTTATTTTATAAAAATGGAAGATAAAGGTCCCAGTGGAAACCGTACTGCTTTCCAGGGTTCAGGTTTACATGCAGAAGTCTGAAGAATTGGCTAGATTCTGGTCTGCCTGTATGTTTGGGCATCACCATTTAGCTTGTGAAGCCACCTGCTGAGCCCTCACAGGATCTCGATATGCTCCTGAATCAGTGTACTCAGGTGCAGCGCGAGGCAGGGGGAGGGAAAAGACAGGATGGCTCTGGGATGGAAACGCAACCCCAACAGCAGCAGAATTCCCAACAAATACAGAACCTTGTGCAAAGTGTTCAGCAGCCGGCTGTGGGCAGTTTCTGCTTTGGAAAAACACAACACAACCACCTCCCAGTGCCATCTAATCTCTGGGTTGTCTTTTTGGATTTTGTTTTCAGTCACATCAAGGGCATGGGATTTCAAAATCATCTCCTACTAAAATGTTCTACAAGATTAAGACCTCATCCTCCCCCAGCAAAACACTTACCTGCCTGCTTAATATGAAGCATATTAGTACTTCCACGGTGGTCATGAGGACCAGTGCAGTGTTGGTGTTAAGTGGGGTGAACTTTGCTGAGCCTGGACCACAGTCAGAGCAACTGCACTGGAGATGCAGCCAGCAGGATGTATGATAGAGTTCTTCATGTTTTTATGAGAAGTTAATGAATGGGCTTGGACCCCTTGGTGTTTTGCATGCTTTTTTAAGATTCAAGATGGCACTTAGGCATGTTCTTTTAAAAGAATAATACTATGTGACCTCATTTGATCTTTTACAAAACACTTTTTCCTTAAAAAAACCCTTCTTCTAAACTTTTTTTTGGTACAACCCATTAAAATCTGTGTTTTTTCTCAGATCAAGCTACATATTTGATATACTGCAACATCCTGCTACAGAAGGAAAAAAAAATGTATATGCAAAACTATTTCATTTTAATGCAACACCCTTTTTTAACTACCAGAATTGTTGGAAATGGTGACAAAGAAGTATTCTGAGATTTCACACGCTGGGTAAAAAGGGGTAGGGTGGGGTGAACTGGGCTAAAGGAAAACTTATCAAATTGGTATTTATAGCAATATGAGAGCTATAAAGCAACTTGGTGACGTGGCTTGCTTTGTAATTTCCGCTTTCTAAAAACCACAAGTGAGGTCCTTGGTGCTCTTGGAGTATGGGGAATGTGCAAATATTTAACTGTTTGTATGCTGCACATTGCAGACCTGCTAGTGTGCATTCTCCGTTTGTCTTCCTTTGTCATTTGTGTTTTGCTTTCCAGAAAGCAATGTTGTTTTTTTTTTCTTGTACCCTTCTTCAGCTTGTAGCAAACTAGAATGCTTAGCATTTATGTTCATTCATTATTGTATTTCCCATGTAAAAATTTTTTTATTACATTAAGACAAGCTTATAAGCTGTTACTACATAACTTATCTTACTGTAACTCTTATTTCCTGACATTGTAATTTGTTTGTGATGTATATTGTGAGATTGTACTCTATGTTAATTTAATCAGCACAATTCACTGACATGCTGGACTGACATGCTAGCTGCTGTTTCAAATTGTAAAGTTTGTGTAGAGCTGTTGGGACAACTGAGACTCTCTTGTCAAGGTACTATGCTTTGATTCCTATAGCAACACCGTGGGTGCAGCTCTTACTGGAGAGGGCTGCTTGTTTAACACCCACTGGCTACTTAATGGGCAGGTTTTCTTTGTAGAAATTCTATATACAGTGCAGGTACCTACCTGGGCCCATGGCCGGTAATTATTTGGGCGTTTAGAGGAAAAACTAGTGTCTATTGCTGCTTTGAATATGTTTTAAAGTCTGAAAATGTAAATAGTTTATCAAAAAAAAAATCTTGTACAGTCCAGTGTAAAGTTTTTAAATGAACTTAAAGGTTGCCATCACATCTCACACTCTCCTCTTGATACAGTAAAAAGAAAAAAAGAAAGAAAAAAGTTTGCTAAGGATATTGATTTAAGAAAAAAATCTGTTCTCGGATTAAAAAAGAGAATAGTTATTCTTAGCTCTGCTTCATTCATAAACAGACTTCTTGGATTTTGTTGTGCAGTATTGACGTGAGGTAAATTAAATATTAAATAATCTTTCAGTGGTACTTTTAAGAGTCTTCTCCTCCTCTGCCTCAGTTATTGATGGAAAAGACAAAATTGAAAGACACTGTCCATATACAGTATGTTCTGGTGTACGTTGGCACCTTACCTACATGTTTCGGGTGGGAGGGATTTTTTAAATTTTTTTCTTTTTT
>VXAC01005860.1:973164-984333 GCA_013399225.1 Rhipidura dahli | reverse complement strand
TTTTGCACAAGGTGCTTTCCTGATATGTTAAACATGTCATCCTTGGGTGATACAGTATATGCCATGATAGGGGTTTAGACCCCTCAGGGGAGTGTCTATAAGACTGCCTATTTATGCTCATTTACCTCAAGACTGTCCTCTCTACCCTTAATCTATTCACCATCACTCCATCTTTTGTACTGCTGTTGACACTTACAAATTAAAGATAAATTTTGTTTTATGAGATGTGTGTGTGACTTCTTCTATGCATCCCTTATTCCTCTGAATTTAGTATTAAAGTCTGACGATGAGTGGATGGGAAAATGCAACTAGGCCTGTTTAGCTGGCCTCCTGTAAATTTGGTGACTGAATTTTCCAGCTCTTATGTTTCCCCCATGCCTTTCTAGTCTATGAAGGCATTTATCAGCCTCTGAAATCCATTAACATCATATGCTGTAAAAGACACGCATGATAACCAACCTAATTTGACAATACACACTGAAAACTGTCAATTTTGTGTGCAGGAAGTGCTGTCAGTAGCAACACAAACGCAGAAGAATGTTTAGTGAGTAGAAAAGAGACAAATCAGTCCTCAGGCTTCTTCCTTCTTTGCCTTCCCCTTTTCCGCTGCATATAACCTTGAACAAACTAACCAAAGTTAAACAACAAAAAGCCTAGAGTTGCCATATTGCCATGTCTGTAAACTGCTGCCATCGCTGTGTTGTGATTGGTTTCTGACTTGGTCATTAGTCATGGTTCTCACAGGAAAATAATAAATTACTTTGAAGCCTACTGTACTGTAGCAGAAATGTACCAGAGTACATTACACCAGATTCCAGTCAAGTTTCAGTCAGTGCACAAACCACCTCGAAATATCCAAGTGGGACGGAATCCTTTCTTCCTTGGAGAGAGCATCATACATGAACTTCCTAAAAATGACATTCTGCTCTATGAATCTGTGAGATGGAACACTTCAAAGTCAGCAGTGAATGATAATGAAGAGTCTGACCAGCGTGTTATAATGGCTAAATATATAAATATTGACTTGTGCAATTTAATCAAAATTTTTTCTCTGTTCCCCACACATACCTGTTACCATGTGATTTTTCTCCTTATTCTTACTGGAATCTGCAGCTGTGAGTGCTGATCAGTAATCTGAAACACGCTGATGGTGTCAGCTGGGTTGTTACACACACACAGTGAAAAGCAAGCTGAGCAATGGCTACAAAAAGTCACTGCTTCCTGCAGCAGTTAAGACACAGAATATTCACATGACATCTCTAGGTGTCAATAAAAAATAAAAAAACAAACAGTAATTTCCACGCAGGACAGGGGGCTGTCTCCACATGTACAGCAATATTCTGGACAAGGCAGCGTGCTGGGGCTAACCATATAGCAGGAGCAGCACCTTTGGTGTTCCTGGTGCTGAGGACCACATGCCCAGCATAGATGGGTGGCATCACCGGGTGTGCTTCCCTGCAGAACCAGCACCTCTGACCAACTCACTTCCTTCCCTGTGAGGGTCTGGTTTTCACTGTAAATGGCCATCTTAGCCTTCAGAAATCTGGCTAATAACACATTGTATACACCACGTCACCACAAGGGAAAGGTAGCAGAGTGCTGGATAGGTAATAAATAAACTCCTAAATTACCATGGTTATTCCAATCATCACAGGAGGGCTCTACTACACTGGAAGCACCAAACAAGCGACAGAGCACAACAAATATGAAAACTGAGATGCCCCTGCTGCTCTGGTCCATTCTCCTTCTCTCAGATGTTTCTCCCTCTGGCTGAGCACAAACTCTGCTCACCAGCTGCAGGTTCCTTGGGAGCCCTCAGGACTGCTGCAGTTAGGGGTTTTCAAGATTCCAAGGTACAGCACGAGTCTGTCTCCCCACTGGGGTTTTCCCGTGGCGATTAATTGCTACCACAGTAGTCCAACAGCAGCAGCTCATACAGACTGGGAGGAGGGGGAAAAAGTAGTTGTTGATTTATATCTTTAATATACCATTTATAATAGAAACTATGAGCTCCAGGTTGTGTCTCTGAGCAGTTAATGACCAGCTGGGTTAAGGGCCTTCAAATACTGCCATTGGTCATTAACTGCCAGGAAGTATCCTTCCTGTCATCTATTATTCCTTAATTGTATCAAGACCCACTACAGTGGAGGACTGTTAAATCTGTGGATTAATTGGAATCTGACCCTCAGTAGTTCTAATAATATCAAGGCCACTGCAGGTTGGCATTGGGGTTCTTGATATGACAGTCCATATCAAACTTCTCTGGAGTGTTCTGCTTTATATTAGTGCCTGCTGGATGACTGACACAGTGAACCATAATGGCCCTGTAGAAATCACTGTGGTCAGTTGTATTAAGAACTACTTAGGGACAATTTAATTTGCTTTGACACCACAAACTTTAAAAGCTTCTATACATGTATAAAAACCTCCTGGACATTTGGTTGCTGTTGTATTTCATCAGGAAAGGATCACTGGATAAGAAGAAATGGTTATAATAAGAGCTTTAAATAATGTTCCTCAAATAATCAAATTACAAAAGAAAAACATATTGATTATTTGGGTCTTTTTTTTTTTTTTTTTTTTTTTTTTTCAGNTTTTTTTTTTTTTTTGCCACTCTTCTGGATTATCAAGATGTGTGAAGAAACCAGATCTGCATTTTAAATTAAGTTTCAAAAATGAGATGTAAACTCAAAACCTGCAAACATAAAGTATAAAACTCCCTGACTCTTGCATTACTTCCACAAATTCCAGCTTTAATTTTATGAACAATATACCTCACACTTCAGATGTGTGACCAAGCTTCCTTTTAAGCCAGGCCACAAGGACTGTATTTGGAAATCAGAAAATAGAAATATTTTGCTATGATCCAGAGCCCTGCAGCAGAACCCTCACCTGCAAGACACCACGATCACCAAGTGGAAAGGTATCTCTGCAACTAAGTCCCCATAATGGCTAATAATTTCTTTCTAGCTACTGCATGTTCACAACTAATTATTCTCAAATAGGTTACAAAATTGAAAACACAGTAATTGTCTTACTGGATTAGACCCCTAGTCCTCCTGGCCCAGTAGGTTTATGTTGAACAGCTGCAACAGGAGATAACAGCTAATGAGAGCATCTGAGCCTGGCCAACATGTGCATCTCATTCTCATGTTCCTCAGCACTTACAGTAATTGTGTTGGGCTATTAATGGGTACAACCCTTTCCTGGTCAGGATCACAGGCTGGTATTTTGGTGGATGAAATGACTGAGGGCAAATTAACAGTTAAGTTTGCATCCCAATGAAGAGCCTTGATAAGGAGTTTTGCAACATCCCTATTCTTTTCAGGGGAAGAAAATCAGAGAAAACAGTCAGTTTATGTTCAGCTGAATGGCAAAGTCCATACATGATCCAAAATACTTAGGATGATAAACTTCTCTCAGTTTTTACAGGATCTGCTTAAAACTTTACAGGCTTAATTCAGAAAATCTGGAGAGCATAGATTTTAATGATCAAATTACTCAATCACAATGAAATATCTTTTATTCAAACATCAGGAAATCCACACTTGATTGCAGACTTAGTTAATTCCACTAGAATAGCTGCAGCTGCTGGAAAACCAAAGGCTAAGTGCTGGAGAGGGAAAAAGAAATCCCCCCAAATCCACCCATCCACCCACCCACCCAAAAAGAAATGCAAGTCTTTTGCCACATGTTGAGAGATCCTGCAGGGAAAAGGGGTTTTGGAAAAAACTTTAGGTACCAGCTACCTATTTTCTGGAGTGTTACTGCAGAGACTAGAAAGTTCTTCTGGTTTTGACAGCTACAGTATGGGTTGAAAGAAAATGTGAGGTTTATATGACCTTATTTGTATCAGCTTCTGTGAACAGGACCCAGAACCCCCCCAACACTGCTGTGATTATATATAACACCAACTACAGGAGGGAAGCACTAGATATCCTAGCAGCTTTAGAATATTTTAAGGAAAAAAAAAGGTCTTATTTCAAGGAAAATGAACAAATGTGAATTGTCACATAATGTTATTGTACTGAGCAGCAATAATCTGCGCTAAGAGTGGCACCATTTCCCTTCTGTGGGTACGAGTACGAATGTTCCTAAAAGATTAATGGCTCTTTTATTCTAAGATAGATGGTTTAATGTTCATTTTCTGTACGTGTAATTTATCAGTTATTTAAGGTAACCCTCTAAAATTACAATATTACGGGAAAATTAATATAACTCTTAGACAGCACCAGCTGCTCCCAGCCCTCCGTGGGGAGGATTGCTAAGTTGGCCATTATGCCGAGTTCTTAGTCCAGCCCATGGCAGCAGCAGGGCTGAGGGCAGGGGCTGCTGGCATCCCTCATGTGCTGGGACAGGGATGCCACCCCTCCAGCTCCAGTGTGCACTCCCTACCCTCCACTATTCCTCTGTCCCCTTCCCTTTGTCCTACCACAGGGCAGCAACAGCAGAAGGAAGGGGCATTCCACCCCCTCACGGCGTCTCCAACCCCAATCACATGGATTATTTTGGGTTTGTTGGGACCTAGGGAAGCAGGGAGTGTTTACAGCATTTACTCCATCACATCTGCTGAGGGTGCTGGCAGTGGGTGGCCAGAGCTGTGGGTAGCCCCTGGGAGAGGCTCCAGAGGGATTGTGTCCCTGGGAAGGGACATGAGGAGTGCAGAGCAAATGCTGTGAGCTTCATGGTGTTGCTGGAAGCAAAAGTGCCTTCAAAAGGACCTCAGAATGGGGATAGGAAAAAGTACTTTCTCTTCCTCCTATAATGAAGTAGTCAGAAGATATGAACAGATAGAGAAAATTTTATTATTCAAGTTACAGCTCTAAATTTTGACCTAGTCTCCATTTGTTTTCCTAATTCAGCCTTTGCTGCTGAGACAATTGTTTTGAATACATCTGTGCACCCTCAGTAGGACCCTTTTGCTAGCAGTGCTGCCATTTGAACAGAACAGCTGTGGGTTCTAACCCCAACCCTTTAGGCTCTACCACAAAATTGGTTCTTGCTGGACCTGATGCAAAGGACCTGATGGGCTAAGTGTCCCCAGCTGATAGGGGATTCGGAGTTTCTGGGATAAACCTGCCCTGGGTGAGGAGAGGACAGAGCTATTTTAGAATGTGCACTGTGTTTTTTCTGTCTTTCTTACAGTAGAAACAAAAGACAGAGGTTTTGAGCATGTTCTTATGCTTTCTTCACAGTTCTCTCTAATGTTTAATGGAGGAACAATGTAAATAGAAAGAAGATCTCTAGTGTAACTGAGCAACCTTGGTAGACACAGGCTGTGTGGAGAGAGATGGAGAATGTAGAACTCACAAGCACTGCCTTATGGTAATTTGGGTGAGTGGAGTTTAAAATATATATTGTTTGGTCAACATTTCATTGTATAAGGGACAGTGAATGATTTTAAATTACCCGGTAAGTCTATTTTATTTTTTTTTTTGAGATAACTTCTCTGAAGTTCTGAGTATGTCCTGCTCCCACTGGTGGCACGGGAAGAGGACAGTTAATTCAGCACTGGGCAGTAAGGGCACAGGATTTTTCTAGACACAGTCCTAGGAGTCACATTAAATGTTATGTGCCTCAGACAATGATTAATAAATCTACCTTCCTTCATTAATCCCTCCCTGAAAATCCTTAGACTGATCATTCTTAGAGGCAGTTCTTTTGCAATGTTTTGATTTCTGTACTGCAAGGAATTTGTGATTGAATTGCAAACAGAATAGATCAGACAATATATGGCCTTAGGATGCCTGTAAAAATCACAGGTTGTGGGGAACTTCAAATTGGTTCAGTTATTTATTCATTTTTAATGGGGTAAAGTAGTGGATTTCCACAACAATGAGACCAGGCATGGTAACAGTCTGTGTTCCCTTATTCCCCAAACTTCAAAGACAATGGGGTTCTGAAATGAACATAAAGGATTCTGAAATAATGAGAAGAAAAATAATGTTCTTTTTCTTTTCTGAAAATGTTATTCCCAAGTGAGGGATAAAAGTAAGCATTAAAAAACTCATATAGACAACCACCAAGTTTCCTACCTTTCCTTAAATCTTTGTGGAAAACATGCTGCATTTGGAATTTCAGAGCAATCACTAAATCTTCTTAAAATTTTCAAGTTTTCTGACTAGATATTTGCTTATCTTCTCTCTCACACTTGCTTTTAATGTCTGAACACTTAAAATTCAGGCATGCTTTCCACCTCTCCTCATTTACCTCCAACAGCTTAACCTGCAATTCATTGTGAGGATTGCACCTCTAAGTAAAATAGGATCAGACCTTAATTTGATCTGCTATTTATCCGTTGTGTTAATTGTAGCCACAGGGTTGTATTAAGAAAGTCAAAAAGTACCACTTGTAACTACAGAGAGGCTCTCACCTTTTAAATGGAAAAACACTCGTTTTCTAGAAAAAATAGGAAAAAAGTGGTTATGAGCTAAATGAAGAAGGCAGAAGGGTTTCTGTTTTTCCATTTTTCCATTTTTAATGTAATTAATATAATATTGGCACCCAAAATGTAGCTATCAGGGTGCATGCCTGCTCCTGGCTTTTACTGCTGCTGGTGGGAACAGATGTGCAATTTCTCACACTTTTGTTTGTTTGTTTGTTTGTTTAAGCTGCAAATGGTGTTCTTGTTAAGCTAATGGATCTTGGGATTTTTACTTCATATTAATCAGGAATTTCATCTGCTTCTATTTCTAAATGATGGGTTCTTCTTATGCTTGGGTTTTTTTTTTTTTTTTGGTTTTTTTTCCAAGAAAGAAGACAATAATTTACAGTGCAAATGACTGAAAAAAAGATTGAAAACTTGCTACAAGACATTTTAGTCCTACTGAGCCACCACAGTGGTAAATTCCTGGTACCCAGAAAGGCTTTGACTGAGGAATCTGTGTTATGTTTCATAGTGCCCACTGAAAATAAGGCACCAAGCCTGAGAATAGTAAATTAAAGGGAAAAATCCCACCTTAAATATCTTTCAGGGCAGACTTGAAAATGAAGGTATCCAAATACCACAGAAATGCAATAGGTTTAGAAGTACCTGATTCTCTTAGGGCCCTTTGAAAGTCCTAGCCTTAAGCTGCTGGAAGTTTTTGGAAAATGAACAATAAACACTTTCAGTTCTCAGCTTTGGGGAGCAGTTTTCCTCGGCTGGCAATGTTCCTGCTTCCTCTCACCCAGAACAAAACTGTCTTGCATGCTGAAGTCCAGGACTGCTTGATGACTTCAGAGAGTCAGCTTTAAGCCTCATACTTTTATATTGCAAAAGTAAAAAGTTCTGGTAAATTATTAGTCTATAAATAATGAGTTGATGACGCATGCTTCATTAAGATGTGACAGAGTACCAGATATGGGGAGCTAGTTACCACTTTCTTCTTTTTTATCAAATGTTGGGTTTTTGTCTGTTAATCCTTTTTTAGTTTCTTTAAGAATAAACATGCCAGCTAATCAGTGGGTAGTGGAACTGATAGAGATGCACTGGAATGAGTGAGAAATGTTGCTGCACTTGCATTTCCACCCCATTAGACATTGGTTTAGTAGGGCTTCCCCTCACACTAGAGCAAAGGTGGGAATTCTTAGCTTTGGTTTGGTTTTGTGTTGTTTATTTTTTCACTTAGTCTTGCTGCTCTCCCAGACCTAAATTTTCAAGATGAAAAAATCTGACTGGAAAGTACTGGAAAACGAGGGAAGAAGCCAGCTGTACCACCAGTGGCTTGGGAGCTGCTATAGTAAATCCAAGCCAGGATCCAAACACCTTCCTACCTCTCAAACAATGGAGAATGGCAAGTTTTGTGTCCAAACTGATTGCCTGACTTTATCTTGCTGTTTCTGGGGTTTGTTTCTTACTGCTGAGATAGACACACAGACCCAGTGTGTGAAAGTACAGCTGAACTCAAGCTGTCTGTGCCCTGTTAACACTGACACTGATTTTTGGGAGGGATAAAACCCCCACAGTTGTTCTTTGTATTGTTCAGGTAGATGTGAGTGAGGGAAAAGACCTGAGGAACCACAGTGTTACCACAGGGGTCTCAAATTTCTGTTTAGTGAAGAACCTCCCTCCTGGAAAGGCTCCCCTAATCCACATCAGTGTCTCATTTACACAAACAGGTTAAGAAGGAATTACACCTTTTTATCCAGCACAAAGGCCAGTGGCAGACAGAGTTTGGTGAGAAACAGCCTTTGAAAATTTCCTTAATTTTTGTTTATGAGCTGAAAAATTATGCATTTAATACTAGTTGGGATAAGAATTTGTTTTGTTTATGTGAGTTGTGAATAGTTTCAAGAAAATATGTGCTTTGTATTCTTAACTTTGCCCAGCTTCCTGCAGATGATTATGAATCTCTCTTTCCTGAATAGAAACTAAGGCTCAGGCCAACAATTTCAGCCATGGTAAAATCTCTGTGAGATCTGTAGTAGAGATCCTGGAGGGAAAATATTGCCCTAAAATGATTTGTGAAGGTGTTTGCTGGTGCTCAGGATCTTCCACCCATTTATTTTCCCTCTCTCGTGGTCTGGGCGAGTTTTGACAATACTTCAGGGGCAAGATATGTACAGTCTAGAGAGACATAAGCACAGCCAGATTTCCTTCTGTCAGTGCCATGGGAAGGGGGTTTTCCTGGTCCTTGAGTTGCACAATCCATTAAGGAGAAGATGGGTTGAGAAGAGACAGGGTGGAGGTCTATAGAAAGGAAGGGTGGAAAACTTGGAGGTTATGTCAGTTTGCCTGCTTTGGTTTGTGTGATGTGAATACATTGGGTGCTTAATATAGTTATGCCCTCCTCACCATGTCTTGTGGCAAACCAGTATCTGTCAAAGGTCTCCGATGACATCTCGGGGGAGTTTTCCTGGGTGTGGGAGTTCTGTTCCTCAGGTATAATGTGAAGGTTTCTTAAGATGAGAAAGAAGTGGAGAAGAAGGTTGCAGTTACCATTAGCTGTCATACCAAATTGTGTAAAGATACACCGAAAGAAAATGCATTTCCAGCCTCCTGCTGTCAAAGGACAGATGTTAATGGCCATTTTAAATAACACTGAGTTCCATACCCCTTCCTGCTGGCCAAAAAAGGCACTGAAATCAGGGATGTCTAGTACCAGTCTAGTACTTTTTTTGAACCTAAGTGCTGAGAAGCCTGTCTGGCACTGCATTATATAACGTGCCATTCCAGACTAGAGGCCACACAATGTGTATGTTGTACTAAAGGCTCTTGAAAGCCAACATGTGGGTTTTCCTTTTAAATATCACCCCCAGGTAAGTGCTGTTCCTGGAGCTGTGCTTGTGTGTCGGCACGGAGAACAGTGTGGTTCTGTACAACACCAGGCTGTTCTCTGCATGACAGTTACAGGATCACTCTTGCTGCCCTGCATGTGGCTGAACTGATTCCTGATTAGAGATCAGAAGGGGATTTTTGGCAAGGGGTGTAATAGCAGAAATCTGAAGAAAGCTTGTATTTTGGAGTCTTAGTTTTATTGTGGACTCTAACTGTGCTATACCTTTTTTGGACCTTGTTCTTTCTCTGCTTTTAGCTAAGAACAATACAAGCTTTTGTGATGTCCAGTATTCTGAGTCAGTCAATGGGATGAGGGAGTCTCCATCTGCTGTTGTTCATATATAGAATTTATGGTCACATTGCCTTACAATTACAGGGTGCTAAAAAATTGAGTGACAATTAAGAGACGGGACTACAAAGAGGAGACAGACAAAAATTAATGGTTACTCCTTAACTCTGCCTACTCTTTCTATTCTGCATTCTGGTTTGCTGAATAGTTTAATTTGGAATGATGTTTTTTAATGCTTATACCCCAAAGGTGTGGTTTTGTTTTGGTTTGTTTGTTTTTGTTGGGTTTTTAAAATTTTTTTTATTCCTTAAGGAAGAAAATTGATTCCTTATGTTCCATACATTAAGTTTCCTTAACATTTTTTTCAACATGCATAAATTGACAGATCTCTGGAGAGAAAGAAACACCATGTTGCACAATGCAATACTGCACCCAATCTCTTCATTTCTCCCCTCTGCTGCCAAACCTTCAAAAAATCATAACATAACATTAATATATTTATGGGTACTGGTTTTCCATGTTTGATACAAAGTAAAAATATAACGATTGACCAGTCACAAAAATATGTGATGTCAGTTTGCGGGGGATAAATACAATTCTGGGGAATAAAGCCTTGAATCTGCTGCCTACTGAGAGTCAGAGTGGAAGAGAGATTTGGTGTGTGAGGACTAATTTTAACAGTGCCATCCCGTGTGTGGCTAAGGAACTACACTGTAGGTTCTAGACAGTGAACTAGCACCCCTGAGAAAATTGAAAAGATGACATCAAATTTTATAGTTGAAGCGGATTTTATGAGAGTAGTTAACAGTACCTAATATAAACCAAAAGACAGGAAAAGGTATTATTCCCAGGTCATCACTCCATAGTGTAAACTTGAGGCATCATCCTGTGCTTGGATATGTGAATCTTTCAAACCAATGAGAAAGAACATCAGGTTTGTGGACTATTGTGTATTTTTCACTGTTTGCTTGATTTGCTTCATTAAAGCAAAATGCCTTTTCTGAGTGCCAGTTGTGGAGCAGACTCTGTAAAGAAGGTGCCCCTGACAATCTGTTCCCAAGGAAGTGAGGAAGTGGCAGTAGAGTTGGTCTCCAGTTGCATATCTGAGAGGAGGTGCTCAGCGTATCAAGAAATGATGTTTTGCTTTGTGGCTCAGCAAGACAGATACCAGTTCTACTCTGATCAAGTCATTTAGTCTGTTGTTGCACCCTCAACCCATATTATTCAAATGGTTTTTTCCACTCCCACTTGAAATTTTTTCTTTTTAAATTTTCCTTTCTTCAAGTTTTCTATCCATCCTTTCTAACCTCTCATATCCTTTATTAATCTCTTGCTGGCAGTTCTCAGCTCCATAGTCTCACTTCTTTTCTCTCCTCCAGGATTTTGCTTTTTGTTGCTGTGTTTGTTCTGGTTTTGTCTTCTCATTTTTTTCTTCCGGTATTTCCTCTCTCCACCTTCATTTTGCGTGGACTGTATACCAAGTCAGCTAGCTGGGTGTGTGTGTGGAACATTTGAGACAGCCAGAATAAAGTAGAGGAAGGTAAGGGAAAGAAGTGACTGGGTAATTGTTTAAAGACGGACTTGTGTTTCCAGTACCTATGAGGGGAAAAAAAAAGGAAAA
>VXAC01005860.1:949723-973152 GCA_013399225.1 Rhipidura dahli | reverse complement strand
GGAAAAAAAAAGGAAAAGAAAAAAAAAAAAAAGGATGGGGGAAGTAAAATAGTGAGAACAACTCTGGTGAGCTCCTGTTCATTTTGAATCCTGTCAGCAGGGATCCAACTACAGTAACAATGAGTTATTAATTGTCTTGTTTTATATCCATTGAATATGATACCATTTTTACCTGTAAATGTGTTGTGACTTCTCCCTTCCCTCTCACAAAACAATTTTTAGAAGGACAGGGATACCAGACATTTAAGAAGCCACTTAAAAAGTCTTTTTTTTTTTTTTCTCTTTTCATCAACTTTCTCCATGCCAGCATGTGCAGTAAGTGCCTGTCCCTGAGAGTTTGCACCAAACCCACAGTTTGAACCAGGCTGTACATAATAGACGCCTCTGTTAGTTCCCTCCAACTGAAGCTCCCAGCACTGGATGGAAAATCAGACATCCAGCACTGCACAATAAATCTTATTGTAATTCACTCACTTAGCATCACTAAGAACAGGCCTTGAAAAATGTGTCGTGTGCTTGAAATCATACTTGTGCTCCTGCCATTAAAGAGCAGGGGAAAAAAAAAGAAAACCTCGTAAAAAAGTTTCATTTACTTTTTTGTTATAAAATACTTTTTACTGGTGCCAGCTGGAAGGAAAATGACCCAGTTAGATCTCAAAATTATGATGTAGCTTTAAGTGCTATGTTTAGATTAACTGCCAAAATGTTAGTATAAAGTGGTAGGTGTTTGTGCTGCAGATAATAACTAATGTACTGTTGGTCAAGATAGGCCACTGTTCTGTTATTATTGTATGGATCTTATGACTAAACATTGGAGCAAGCCTAGTGGAACAACAATATTTTACTGTGCCTGGAATACTAGCTTGTCAGAACTTAATTGGGGTGCCAAAAATCTAATGAATCAGATGGGGAAAATGTTTTTTTTTTTTTTTTTTTTTTTTTTTCCCCCCTGTATGCTGATAGTTCTGATTTGTATTCCTTTCTCTAAAGTGAACTGTATTTATCTCATGTATTTCCTGGCAAGTGCTGTCTCAAATACAGTCATATCCCTCTGATTGTTAAATGATTATGGTCTTCCAAAGACAGTGAAAACATCTTTGGTTTCTTTTTTTTTCCCCTTTGCTTGTGAGACTGGGTTAAATGTGTTGTATATTTTAAAGGACCTGGCATACAAGGAAAAATCAAGGTTAAAAGCACTTCAGAACTCAAGTTGTGCTGATGTGTATGACCTTTGGGCCCAGAATTAGCTATTTTTACTCTGTTGATATAAAACATTAACCTCAGTCAAATGCTTCTTGCAAGAAATGAAAACAGAACTGTGATGTTTAAATACACAATCTAGATGTACCTACACCAGTTGCCATGAAAAAGTCAACATTTGCTAACAGACACCACATGGTGGATTCTGTGGTACTGCAGCTTTTCCCTTGAAAAGGAAGGGAAGTACCTGTGGGAGAGGGAATATCGGAAAAATCTTGAATCTACATGAGCTCCTAACCAAGTTGCTGTTGTCATCAGCCCTTGCTTCTGACTCTCCCTGCTCCCTTCTCTCCCCTGTTCTGCTGTATCCAGGCAATAATCATGGTGAGATGATGTTCAGTAATGATGTTAGGTACTTGTTGTCCCTGCTTGTGACTCCTGGGTTACTGCTATAAGGAAAGATTTGGTAAAATATACCAAATGTTTAATTGCTTTTTATTTTTTTTTAAAGTGTGTTTGGGTGGGTTTGTTGGTTTGTAGTTTGGGGTTGTCTGCTTTTTTAATGAGGGAGAGTTCAGGTTGAAGCAAACCAAGAAATACTTGTAGATGTTTCTTGGTCTACTTCTGCCTTAGAATGGAGCTGATCTTAGTGTTGTGTTTGGTCTTCATTTTCATAGCTGGTAGGGCCTCCAAATATCACTTGGGACTATTTTCAGAAAAAGGGTGTTCAGAATAACCTCCAACTCTTGATTAGTCATGGGCTAATGGATGGCAATGCCATCTGCACCTTGCTTACACAAGAAGAAGATTTCCAGTTGCTATATGAAGAGCAACTTGCTGAAATTTACCACATTTTCCAAAGCTTCATCTTGGACATTAGGTTAAAAGAAAAGGATATTGCCCAACAACATAATCTAGACAAATTTTATATTCAGAATGTGCATTAACCAAGCTTAACTTTCAAACTATTTTTCTGTAAAAAACTTTTGTAGGTATGGTAAACAATAGAGAGAAGTGATTGATGGATCAACATTTATGCTTTATTTCAACAGAAATTAATAAGATACTTTCTGGTTTAATACCTGTTATTTCAGGAATTGATAGAGAATAACTGGTGATATTTCAAATAGGAGAAGTACTGTGCTTGAAATAATGCTATTACACTGATCTTTTTACAGCAATGCTTTTCTCAACATCCAGGATGACCAAAAATTTATGCAAGCTTTTCTGGCTGCCAAATTAAAAGAACAGTGGGACTCTCACCAAGTCATAATACAATGAACAGAGCATGGTGTAAAATGGGTATGATCAAAAACACTGGTTAAATCTTCACATCTATAGTCATAGCCACTAAGACAGCTGTTCTGTGGATTTCTTTGCTGTGTTGGGGTACTAACATTTTTACACTAAGTTTTGAGTCTTCTGAATTGGGAATGCTGTAGATGGTACCGTTTTGAATTCAGTAAGAACATGTATCTAATGAGTTTTCCTTCTCTGCTCAATCTAATATTAAACACACTTGAAGTTTTATTGCAAGTTCTCCTCCTTGAATTCCTAGAATGAAAACTTAACATCTCAGCCTTTACCGTACCAGGAAGTGATCAGTGGAATGCTTTAGAACGTGAACACTGCTTATTTTAATTTGCTACTCCAATTAGAGTGTTCAATAAGAAAATACTTTTAATTAAAATATGGATACTAAAAATACGACATTACTCTTTTTTGAACTAAGGTGTCTAAAATAAACAGCACTTTGGAAATATAGAATTTTTACCACGTTTTCTGAGAGCAGTGGCTGAAATATTTGCATAGATGTCCGGCAATGAACAGGAACAGTACCACCAGCTGGCACAGGGTTAGAGTGAAATGGTGTGAGGGTACTGAAGCTTTTTTCCTACAGAATTCCATAGAAGTGGGCTGAATATAGTGACTCATGGACAAACACAGGGCTTCTAAATATGCCTTTGAACTACTTCCAGAAAGAGGATAAAAAGCGAATCCCAGTCTATCAAGTTGTGATAGAAAGGAAACAGCCAGAAAATCAACCTTTGGATTTTTGTGTTGGCTGCTGAAGTCCTGATTTCTCAACTGTGAAGCCTTTATCTTCCTTGTTTCTGCTGATGCCACCTCTCAGAAGCAGGTCTGAACTGATGCTGGCACACTTACATCACTGAGATAGGTTTTTAAGTGTGTGGTTAAGTTTGGTGCAGATTTTCTTCAGTCTTACCTGAGGGTTGGCTTTTTAATTGAAGGACAGAGGTTTTTGTGTGTTTATATTTGCTATCTGGAGCCATAAGAGGAAACCTCAACAATCAAAGTTCGATGCTGTTTGGTATTTACTTGTTTTTCTTAGTAATGAGAAACTTTCAGAGGAATAAGAAGTAATAGATTTTGGGTTTGCTTTGTTTGTTTGTTTTGCATTTTTTCTTGGTTTTGTTTGTAAATTTGTTTTTGTTTTTTTGTTTTGGTTTGGGGGTTTTTTTGGTACAAAGGGTATGTAAGCACGAATATCTGTACTTTATTTGCCTGACAATTGTTGTAGCTTGATACTGTATTTTTTCTAAGTGTTGCAGAAATTACCAGGTCAAAACCTTACTTATTAATAGCTCTAGGTTTGTTGGGATGGGAATAGCATCCAGTTCCGCTGAGAAACAGATGAGTATCTGAGAGTTTGAGACACGTGTGTGTTCTTACTTTTCTTAGTGAATGTGTAGTAGCCAAAAGGAAGGACGTGTGTTAAGAATTATATGTGTACAGGTACCCCTGTTGGTAAGATTTATGCTCTGGTAAATGCCACATATTTTGCAAAACTCCTTTGTAGACAACACACAATGTTTCCATTAACTGCAGCAGTCTTAGAATCTGCACCATAAATAACAACACTGTGAGTTCATCTCACGTGTTCACAGCATACAGGATAACCATGGGGAGGGGGGAAAATCATTAAGGAACTGTGCAGAGTGATAGCAACAGCTATGACTGCATTCCTTATAGTTTAGAGATAGAACATGTAGTTATATTCTATCAAAAGTAAAGGTACTTCTTAATTATGTCAGTTTATTTCTGGACAGCAAAGCAGTCCAAGCCAAAACACTGTGCTTAAACAATCTTCAACTTTGGTATTGTTTAAAATCCCAGCTTTGCTCCTGTCTGAAATGTCTCCAGATCGTATGTGCGTACAGTTGAACCCCATTCCAGCTTTAATGTTTATCTAGACAGTGTTAAAATTGTGATGATAATTTACCTCAACAGCTGACATGCTTGCTATCTTCAAGTATTCCACATAATTTCCCTGGGATAATGAAATCGTATTTTGGATGGCTGATGACACTGTGTCAGGTGTCCTTACAGTTAAATGCTGAAAATTGGATTTGGCTGTGTATTGCCATGGATGAGTAAAGGGGTCTGTGGTCACAAGGAGCAGCATTGCTGATGAGGATGCTGTTTTGTTTTGTGGTGAAAGAAGCTGTCTGCTGCCTGACCACTCCAGTCACTGGACAGCTGAAACTTTACAGCCTAAATCCTACACCTCACAAAGCCACGAGGCTGCTGCAGGAACTGAACATCTAATTGCTCATTTACAGACCCAGGAGCCTGCTCTGAATCTTCTGCCTTACGGGTTTTACACAGAGACACTGCTGTTGGGTCCTACCAACAGTTTCAGTTTTAGGAGGTGCATGTTGTCATGAGTTCCATGCTGTGCTGATTAAGCCACATACTTCACTAATCAAGCTGCAAAGTTAAGTAGGTGAAATTTAATAGACTCCACTAATCAAGGTGCATTCTTTGTTGAGCAAGCTGAATATTTTAAATGTAGAGGGTTTTTATGTACTCTGCTAACTGGCTTGGAGGCCTCTTGTTGCCTACATACACGACTAGCAAAAAGCCACCAGGAGCTGTTCCATTACTGACAATGGAAGGAATGTGAGCTTCCACTTTGATGCTTGTTCCAGTGGAGCTTAGGGAAGGAATAATCAAAATTAGCCCTAGTGAGCAAATGACACTATTTTCCTTTGATAAATCTTATTGGATTACACTGGAACGCATTCCTAACATAGCAGTTCCCACCAGTAGTAAGGATCCTTGTGCCCCACGTGACCCTTGCACCTCAACTTGTCTGCGGGTTTCTCATGGACCATAACTGATCTTTAAGGCCCTCTAATGATGATTTTTGTCCTTGTTCGGATAATCCAGTTTTAATTCTGAACACTTCAGCACACCTCAGTCACACCTCTAAAGTGATTGGCAAAGGCAGAAGAGTGGTGGGTTTGTGTCTTCCTCTCTTACCAGAAGCAGACAGGACATCTTGGAAAATACGTGAAGCAATGGAGGCAAAAAGCCATTGCTGAAGAAAGCTGAGTGTGCAAGATACATGGGGCCAACATAACAAATGAGGCATTCTAACTAGCTTTGAGGAAGTAAGGGTGTAATTAAGAGGGCAAAAGGAAGCATATGGACAGGGGGTAAAGCTGAAGGTGAAAGAGAGGGGAAGAGAATAAATACTGAGAGCAAAAGTAATTTCACAAAGGTCTACCCTGGATTCACGTGTGACAATAAGGACCCATAGATATCCTGTTTGTGTTGCAAGTTCACATGCTATAGCTTTGGTGCTCTTCTGGGCCTAATAGAGGTGCAAATTCTTTCTCTGTTTGCAAAATGCTGATGGATTCATTGCACCTATTGCAAGGAAGAACAGATCCCTTTGGTCTGAGTTAAGCCTTCTTCTGCCATTTTGTTTGTTTCACCCTGTGAGTTTTAACACAGTAATGCTTGTAGCCAACAGTATGCAGTGGCATCCTTCTCTGAGGGAAGATTTTGGTCTGTGTGTTCCAGCAGCCTAAATAGTGGCATATGAGAAATATTAGCTGTTTTAAAAAATTGCTTGTTCTTCCCAGCATCCATATAGAAGCAAAGTAAATTAAGTAAAAGTAAAATTCCCAGTCAACAAAGGCTTTCTGACCTTAAAACAAGAAAAAGAAAACTAAGGTGATTATACAAACACACCTCTTTGCAGGTGACTTTGGAGTGCTATTCAAAAGAAAGAAATTCTGCAGAAAGGGTAAAGGTTTAGTTTCAATTATTTTGAAAATGTCTTTTGCTATGTTCAGTCTACATGAAATGCAACCCACTCAGCTACAATTCACCAACTTTTTTTACATTGTTATGCTAATACCTGTTAGTTTTTGACTGATATGCTTTGGATCTAACCATGGCATAATTTGATTGTAACACCACCAGTAATTGAGTGACTTTTTTTTTCTGGTTGCTTATTGTCTTAAGAGCATTTTCATGCTTTTTGGCTCAGAATGATTACTGAACATTGTCTTCTTGTCATATTCTATCTAATCTTTATCCTTCTGGTGGGGTATATGCAGGGAGAGATGAGGGATGTGAGGTTGTAAGGAAGGTATAACTGCAGCTTCTAAATACTTGGTTAATGTCTGCTGTCAAGCTGGTGGCTTTGCAGGCTATCAACATAATGGTTTCCAGACACAGAAAACGTTGCAGTTTGTTTGTCAACTGAATTATTGAGATGTCCTCTAGCTTTACAGTGAATCAGTAAAATACTGTATTACACTTAGTAGGAACAACCAAGTGACATAAATTATTAAAATTAAATTGTGTTTCTAAACATAAGCAAGCAGAATACAGTACAAAGAAATGACTGTGGTGTATTGGGTTCTGGTGGGTTTCTTGGGGAGGGTTTTGAGGAGGGTTGGTGCCTTGTTTGTTTGTTTTTTCTTTGCCCACCAACTTGCTCAAATTCTACTGGAACTTTAAAATTTTGATTGGTGATCCCTGTAGAGCAGAGACTTCTCTTTTTTTGGTATGTACATCATAGGGGTGCATGGTGTACACAATAGAGATCTGGTCCAAAACTGAACTCAGTTTGATTGTTCAACAGGTATTAGATACAAGTGGATCAGTTGCATAAGACAATTAAAACCAGATTTAACTTTCTCTTTTTCTTTTAGGCATTCAAAGCAGGAGTTTCTGCTCTGTGAATTTTATTTTTTTTAAAAGACCAAATGCCTATAAGAATTTTGCTTGAAAACTTTTGGAAGTAAAGTTTGATTGCTAGGATGCTTCATGAGTTCAGACTGTTCAAAGGGCAAACGTGTCCATTGTGTGCCACACAGCGTCAGTGTAAAGCCTCAAAGAGTGCGTAAATTCCACAAGATGTAAATTCCACTCAGTCGTGTGCAGGCTGATTACGGCTCAACATCTACATAGGCTCTTTAATTAAGAGTAAAGGTCAATAGGTTAAATAAGTAACTTAATCAGAAAATTATGCAGAAGTGCCACAAATCAAATGCATTAGTCAACCCTTGAGATCGATAGGGTATGCAAATCGATCAGGAGAGTATATACTGTTATACTTCAAGTACCGAAACATGCAGCGTGATACTGCAAACACAATAGTTTATAGAGTTTGTCTCAGTTGGCAGCTCAGCAAATATTAATTTATTTCTCAGCTGCAGCTTTACTGTTCCACGCACAGCGTTTTGATTCCCAGCTTTCAGCTCGTCTTGAGGGTTGTGCAAAGCCATGAGCAAAGCTGGGGTTTGGATGAGGAAGGGAGGGATTTCAAAGCATGCATGATGTATAACCACCAAGGCTGGGTAAGGGGCAGGAGAGGCAACAAGGCTTCTTTTACTAGGATGACAGGGTGTAGGCTCTCTAGAATATCTGAGGAGCAGGGTCCAAGCTCTCTTCTCTACTGTGGTTTTCCTGGCACATGGAAGAGGCAACTGATTTATGGCTCCCTCATTCTCCCTGTGCCAGCCCTGACCTCAGCATAGGATAGAGAACTGCTTTTCTTGTGAGAGCTGGGGCAAGCCAAAGTGCAGGATGTTCCAGCCACAAGCCTTCCCCTGTCCCTGTTTATTTGACAGGACATGGGGAGTTAGGACTAGATGTTCAGCATGTGCAGGTTAGCTCCTGGCACTTCCACCAATCCATGCCCAGATCCAACCACTTTCTCTTGGACTTCCTTTGCTATTTGCTAGTCTTGTTCTGTCCCTGTTAAAGAGCAGGTAACTGTTGTATGTAAGAGCCCAGACCGTTTTTATGGATGCCTTGTTGCAGGAGCAGGCCATTACACAATTGCATAGAGGGATGTCCAGGTTCAGTAAAATCTATGCTGTTCTGAAGAATTTTTGGTTGGAATCAATCACTGAATGATGGAAAATGCATTCCATAATCAGATGTTTGTAAGTGATAGATTTCCAACCAGTGGGAGCAATTTTTATCACTTGGTGGGATGCAGTATGGTTTCAGTGTATAGAAATCTGTTATCAAGTCCGAAATACACTGAGATCAGATGTTCAGCACCTCTTCAGATCAGCAGGAAACAGAGGGACAGCACATCTGAAGAGAAACCACCAACAAACCAACCTCAGGAAGGGGAATGATTTGACTGTTCCCAGAGCAAATGTGCAGACTGATTGTGTTTGGGTGGAACTGTGTTCACTCAGTGTAGTCTTTTTTAACTCTTCCACATAGTTTCTGGAAGTATACAGAGTTGTTATGGAAATAAGGCAGATGGAAATCCTCTCCTGTAATCATAGTGTGATGGACTCCTTGGCAAAGGAGACGAGATTTCCTGCCCATTAGCACAAACATAAAACTCATTGGTGTCTAGCAGTGGAAGTGCCAAGTGGAAATCTATTGTGTCTTTCTTATTTTTCCTTTCCACATCTTTTGATTGTATGAAAATGTCATGGCTGAATGTACTCTAAGCTGATGCATTGTTGCTAAGGCACACTGTGGGAGGATCCAACTCAGAAATACAATATTACTGAGAAAGAGAGTGCTGGAACTACTTCTTAAAAAAAAAGATTCCCCCTGATTTACAGAAATCACAATTCTTTCTTTTTGCCCACTTCTGTTCTTTCAGTACTTTTATTCTCTTTGTTTTCAGGTTATGTGGTATGGTATATAGCTTCTATTTTGTCTATCTTTTGTTTAAATTATAGGTAGTTTAACCAGGTAGAATAATTTCTGAGACTACTTTGGCAAGTTCTCACCTAAGTTTGTTTCTAGAAATCTGAGCTTCAAATTCTGTTTCAAGCTGTAGGCTACCTCTGTATTTATAGCAAGATTTCTGCTTAATAAGTTAATCATGTTATCACATTTTACCATTATTATTCATGTTATCACATTTTACCATTATTATTGTTATTTCTGGTGTGGAGAGAAGCTGTGCTGTTACTGAACTTTTAGGATATTTTCAAGACATAAGTCTCAGACTCTGTGGTTTGTACTGAAGCTTTCTAATTTTTATGCAAAGGGTCAAAATTCCAACCACATCTCTCCTTGGAAGCAACTTGCAGAACAGTGGGTGGCTTCAGAATGAGGGAAACTTTGCAACTCCTTACTAGATTTCAACAGCTGTCTTGTACCACTGTATTACGTTTTGTTAGTGTTGTGCCTGCCAACACCACTTGTGATTTGGTTTTGTTACCTTGGGTGTTTTCCCTATACCTGACTTAAAAAAACCCTAAATTAGGCTAGCAGAAAAAGTAAAACATCATCTTGGGAAGTTTCCTGTAATCAGAGAGATGGAAGTAAACAAAGAAAAAGAGAGTATTTCAAATTAGATAAGGAACTGAAATCTTACTACTTTATTTCAGCTCTCTAATCCTAGAGGCAAAAGGTTTTATTTCCCCCCCTCTTTGTTTCTCTCCCTTTTTTCATTTTTTGTTGTTGCCTGTGAATATCTTAAAATGAGATCTGAATGTGATGTAAATCTCAGAAATGAAAGAGTCAGTAAGAGAAATGCATATTGAGTATATTTCAAAGCTCACAATTTCTACTTCAACCTCATGATTTGATAATGGTCTGGCTTGAGCTTTCTAAATGTTTGTGTTTGGCAATGCTCAATTCCATTGATAATGTATTAAAATTCATAGCAGAATAATTTCTGAGCTTCTGGGGAGATGGATCTTCCTCCAACATCTATCCACCTGCACATCAGACACTGGCAAAACCTGTAAGATCTTTTGTAGTAGCACCCACTTATCACTCCCCACTCAGTCTTGACATACCAAAAACTTGGGTGTGGGTTGCTCATGTGTCTCCTGGAAAATCTTTTCATAAAGAAACAATGATTCTTCAAGCTTGAAAGAAAATCCAAAACTAGGAAATGTTTCCATTTTTCTGTGGTTTTGCTGCATAGGTTTGGTGGTGCTCAAGCAGTGCTAGGAGTTGAGTAGAATAACTTACATGTACCTGCTCAATGTATAGAGGCATTCATCCAAATCTTCTCATAGCAGTCACCTTCAGAATCTCTCTATAAAAGACTCCAGTTAAACTCTTTAGTAGATTTGACCATATTTTTGTAAGAGATGTGCTGCCTATTGGCCTTGCCAATCAACAGAAATGGAGTCAGAGTAGAGCATCACTTTGCTGTCTTAGCAGATGATTCTTGCTGCTCTGTGGGCTTCAGGAATGACAAATGAAGAAGCTTTTCCAGGCTCCTCCATGCATGTGCCCACATTCATACAGCTAGAGAGTCTGTGCTTGTGAGATGCTTTATTCCTGTTAAATGCTTTCATTCTCTCTATGGTCCTGTTTTTCATTTCAGTTTCTACAGTTGATTCTCAACATACAAATCTTCAGTGTTTATTGCATAGCTCCTTTTTAAAATCATAATGTTCTTGCTTTGCTCTAGTTTCCACACAATGAATTGCTTTGATTTTCATTACAAATAGAAGGTAGAATCAATAAACCTCTATGTCATTCAGTCTATATATAATTTTATTAGAAAGGTCTGTGTGGAAGGAGCTGCTTCTCCAGGCTGAAAATGTTCTATTTAAAAGGTTGCACCAGGACAATGAGTAAAACTAATATTTTAATGGATGACATCTATATTGTTTAACCAGTGTAACTGATGTTTCTGTTACTAATCTAAATTCTGAAGCCCAGCAGAAGAATGCAAGTGTGCTGCATTATGTAAATGATGTATAGAGTTCACATTGTCGAGAAAAAAGCCCCTGAAATAGATATTGAATTGCTAACCCCAAGGCAAGGATCACCAGCTGTCTTTCAGCTCTATAAAGGAGTTGCTAACAGGAGCAGTTCATATGACTCTCAGCACTACTATCACTTCTTAACTCTTCCAGTGCATGAATCCCCTATTGAACAGAAATAAAAATACTTAAGTTAGTATTTGAAAGCCTCTGTTTCTTTTAGAAAGAAAAGAAAAGTAGCACATTTTTGTAAATCTGTGGGGGTTTTATGGTTATTAAGCTAATACACTTTAGGCTGTTTGGTCACATTAGTAACTGAAAAATGCAGTAAGAACATGAATGTGTTATCATAGCTGATCTGCAATATTTCAGGTGTGTGAGACATGGTATATCTCATTAGGATTTAGCCCCCTGAGGTATACTAGGGTCTTCACAGAAGACACAATCCTTGATAAATAGCAAGTGATTGTCATCTCAAGCTCTGGTCCCGCAATTTACTATAGGAGCAGTACTTCCATCTGTGCAGAGCCTTATCTGCTTCAAGGTTTCAGAGGAATAAAGAGCTGTCTGCAGGAGGATGCCTGGCTTCAATAGTTCCTTGTTCTCTCGTAGATCCCTATCTGCACAGAGCTTCTTCTGCACTCAGGGCCCCGACTGAACCAGGATACAATTGGCAAACATTGTTCTGCCAAGGGATCTGGGAGCTGCTGCGGGGAGGTGGGTGCATGTGTGTCCTGGTACTTGTGTTTGTACATCCTCCCTCACCGCAAAAAGGAAGAGTGGAGGTTTTTTGTCACACTCAGCCTGAGTTCCATTTTTGAAGAAATAGTGTACTGTGTTTAATGAGGACCCATGTAATCAGGACACCTGCATTCCCGGTATGTTGCCCAGGGAACCAATTTACCCTAATGACAGTGAATGACATTTACTGCTGCTTAGACTAGTGCTTAATTTAAACAATAGTGCACCAGCAACATTTAACTTAATGGGGATGTATTGGGTTCATGCCAGTGGGTTAAGTAATGTTTAACTAGGTGTTAAACGGGTAATAATATAATAATACTTTGACTTATGTAAGGCCAATATATTCTACCTGGGAATCTCTAAGTGTTAAAGAAATATTAAGGCACCATAGCTCAGAGTATCTGTTTTGAAAGGTAAATAATTTTTTCTCATTTTTCAGAGATGCACAGAGAAACTGAGTCTGTCTAGTCTGTCCTCAGTTTGACATCCAGTAATATATTGATATTAGCTGTGTATGTACTTGTGAGTGAAGTATTTCAATCATTCACAGTTTGTACCTGGGATTGATTTTGGCCCTGTACTGGAATTTCATATCTCTCTTCACTTGTCTTAGTTATGCAACAAACCTCACTCTTTTCTGTTAAATCAAAAGCTCTTGAAATGGTGCAAATCCACAAACAGTGAGAACCAGATGGACATTGAAAAATATTGGTGTAATATGCAGTTATAGAATGAGTCAGTTGGCTTTGCTCAACTTCTAGCATCATTAAGATGTCAGAGCCCAGAGACAGTGGGCCCCTGGTCAATAAAGGAAGATAGTTTAGAAGTCAGAAACATGATTTTTCATTGTGTTATTTCATTGTAATTCCTGGATTTAACTGTACCATACCCGCCATTGTGAGAGCTGCTGTACAACAAGAAGCTAATTTCACAATGTTGGTATCTAGATCCCTGTAAAATTCTAGGCTCTTTTATACTGGAGATTTGGACTTGTTAGAGAGATGGGTCATGCCCTGCCTGCAGCTCCAGCTGTAAGCTTCCCAGCATGTGTGGTTTCAATTGCCTGCATATCAAGGAATCAAGGCCCAGCTCTTGCAGTCCAGCTGCTTAATCTGGACTGCAGCTGCTAAAAGCAGACCAGTGATAAACATCTGCAAAAAGAAGAGAAAGGTAAAAATACAGGCAGAAACATGATTGCTGAGAGAGAGTCATTAGTAGCTCAAGTGTTCTAGAAGAGAATAAACCAGCATGGAAAGGGATAGAATCTTAAAAGGGAAGAGGGAGGTAGGAAACTGGGGTCAAAGTCTATTGACCAATAAATAATTGCATTGCACTTCTCAGATGATAAGTATATCCTGCTTGCTGTGTCTCTTTGTGCTTAGCTAATGGTGCTCAAACAAGTGGTATTTCGCTTCAAAACATCAGTACCTTCAAGGCACCTTCAGTTCATCTCTGTTTTATTTAGATAACACTACCCTGGTTGTGTTGAATTGACTGGAAAATCTGTGGGAAAAAGGCCTGTGGTTAAATATGATTTAATTCAGATTTGTTCCTTCATGCCTCCATAAATGTACAGTTCTTCGATTACCATGGCAGTGCTGTATTTTACTGCAATTTGAGATCTCTCTATAGTGGTCTTGGGGTCACAGAATCATTAAGGCTTGGAAAAGACCTCCAAGACCATGCAGTACAACCTCTGACTGAGCACCACCAGCTCCACCAGGCCCTGGCACTGAATGCCACCTTCAGCTACTTCCTGAACACTTTCAGGGACGATGATCCCACCATTTTCCAGGGCAGAACATTCCAATATTTAGCCACCTTTTCAGTGAGGAAATTCTTCCTGATAGCCAATCTGAACCTCTCCTGGCACAAGTTGAAGTCATTTCCTTTTGCTTTTATTCTGATATTAATTAATTTGATTAAAAGCTAGTATCCTGCCTAAACCAGGCCCAGAAAGGACTTGGATATTGCATTTTCTTTGTGTATAACCAACATATGAATGATGTGTGTATATATATTTATATGCACATAAATATTATGTACATATATAATACCAATGGCATATAAATATTATATATCTATGTATAAATATATTGAAATTATTATATTTATACATATGTATACATATATATGCATATGAATATGTAACATTCACATAAATATTTTTAAATATACCTAAATGTACAGAAATACAAAGAAAAAGTTAGAGATACTTAAAACTTTGTGTTTACATCAAGATTATGGGCATGTCAAACTCTTGCAATGTTAAAATATTGCCAAATTGGAACATTGTAGCAAGTATTTTGTGTCTGGGTGATTTGCTTTCTAAATGATAAATTATCTGATTATACTCTGCCATAATTTTGGAAAACAGACTCCTTAACAGTTATATTGACATGGGGTTTGTAGCATTTCTAATGGAAATAAAGCCTGTTGCAGGTAGTTGCAGTGAGAGAGCTTTGAACTATTAGTGTATCCCAAAAAATTACTTATTTTTCATATTTATTGAAAGTTTTACAGAGTGAATATTGATTATAATGTAGGTACAGCTAACAAAAACGTATTGTATTATGAGGAAATCTTTGGGAAGATAAGCAATAGAATTTTGGACCTTTAGTGGCAGCAAAGAGCACCTGAAAACTTAGTTTTAGTATGTTTGTCAGATTTTTATGTGGTTTGTTTAGTTCGGGGGTTCTTTTCCTCCCCATCATATGAGGATGGGAGATGTTGCATCATTTGTCTACTGCAGATTTTAGGTGTTTTATTTGTTTGGGATTTGTTTTTTGGTTGGTTGTTTTTTTGGTGGTGTTTTTTTGGTGGTGGTTTTTTTGTTTGTTTGTTTTTGGGGGGAGGTTCTGCCTTCAGAAACATCTTTAGGCAATGTACTTACAGGTAGTTCATATTTTGCAAATAGTGACTTGTTATTTCAGCTCCTGTATACTGTTTTGATTTGCAGTGTGAATTGATAAGGCATTTTGCCAGGCATAGCTGCTTTCCTGCATTAAAAAAAAACCCCTTGGACTGGGTGCAAGAATAGCCTCAAAGTGAAAAGAATTAACTTCTCCTGGGAAAGAATCCTGTTGACTTTAGTGAGTGAAAGCTGAATCACCAGATTTGGAAAACGTATTTACTTTGCACTGGGTTCTGTCTATGCCCAAGCAAACAGGGGTCCATATAGGGGAACCTGGAAGAAATCAGCTGGAAGGGAATTCTTCCTTCTACAAGAGGAAACCAGCACAGCCTATCAGAAGATGAGGTAGTTAAACAACTTAGGATCTGGGATATCCTTTTCCTTACATGACAAGATAACAATGAGAACAGAATTTCCTGGCAGTGATGGATCTGAGACTGTTTCCTCGGTGCCTTGGTCATATATCAATTCCCTTGCATCAACCAGTGATTACCAGAGCCCTTGCTCCATCATGGAAAGCATAGAAGCTTGTGCTGTGATGCTTATCCATGATTAAAACCAGAAATTTGTGTGGAAACAGTTATTTCACCTTAGTAAGACTGCTTCAAATCCAAAGCAGCAGATTTTAATCCATGTGGAACATTAGTACAGAAGTAACTATTTTACATAAATGTACAAAACTTATAGATCAGTTAGGGCCAGTGGGGATGAGGTTTGGTATTTGAACAAGTTATGAAGACATTGGCTATACCTTTTAAATAAAGTGATACATCTACCTCTAGATGAAAATAGGATGTATTAAGGTCCTGACTGAAACTGATATAAGCATCTCTAGTCTGCTTTGCCCCATGATATTATATGTGTAAGTACATGTACCAAATGTTTAATAGTTAATGTAAATATTGCATACATATGCATAATAAAATACAAAATAACACATTGTTATAGAAAATAAAATATAATAATATTTTATGTAACTATATATAACATATTAAACATTGTGTATAAACAAACAAGAGAAGTCATTTTAAGGATAGCTTTTTACTCAGATTGGCTTTGTTGAATAGAACAGTTGAAAAAATAGTTGTAGCTGTACCAGGGAACAACTTTGCAATCTGTTTGAATCAATATACTAGCACTGAGTGTGATTATTCCCTTACTCCTTAAAAGGCTTGCCTAATTTGTCCAGAAATAGCACTTCATAGCTTCCCCCAGAAGTTTTATTAATATCCTGCTTTAAGGCTTGACGTATGAGGGGTTTACTGGGAAGATGTCTGCTGTATCAAATTGTACATCAGATCTCGGGAGGTTAAGAGAGTGTGAGATCAGTCACTCTTCTACTGATTGACAGGATAGGTCTGGCTATGATTTAATGAAATCTTTCTGTTCCTTTGGGTGAAAAAGCTCAAAGGAGTGTAATGGCTCACCTTGCTGATTAATAGTTTTTTACTGAGGGACAGAAGTCAGTGATCAGTGCTACAGAGGGCTGCAGGTGAATTGGAGTTTGCTTTTCCACAAACTGTGAAAAAATTGTATTTGCAGATGAAACAAATGGACAACCCCTTTGCATTGCAGGACATAATTCAATAAGTTGTAGAACGCCTTTGATTCGTGAGAATGGGGGTTCTGCCAAGATCAACAGCAAGGTTCCCGTTGCCAGCACAAACTATCATGTGCTGTTTTATAATAGGAAGAGGAGTTGACAAGTGTTAGCCTGTGGCTCTAACGAATTGGAATGGTCCCCACAAGGGAGCTGTGTGACAGGTTCAGGGATTGTGCTGATAACAGGAACAAGTGGAAAGAGTAGGTGATGGAGGGGGTGGAAGTAAACATATGACTAAGCAGTGAGATCCTGTTCTTTCGTCTGTTTCTTGAGGCAAAGAGTCAAGGGAGAAAAGACAAAAGTGAATAAGAGGATGATGTTTTCTCTGTTTATACTAAGTGTATTTCTCACATATGAGTGATAATCTTGAGTCCTGGAAAGGAGCAAGGCTGTTTTCCTTCTGTCTCCACTTAGTGAGGTCTTAGGAAATGCCTTTCTCCTGGCATCAGTTTCTTTATGGTGGCACGTGCTAGCACACATCGTTTCCAACAATTTATAGGCAAGTTAAGGCAGAAAGTGTAACTCTTTTTCACAACAGGGAATTGGGATTCCTTTGGCTATGTCATGCCACAGATAATCTCCTGGTGTTTCACTTGTATTCCTGGAGCTCACTCAGCCCTGAATCTATAGACTTGGGTAGAAGCACTGCTTGTTGTCTCTGCTTTGCAGTATCTCCTTCAGAAACATGTTTTCATTCAAAATAAATTTTTTAAAAATAGGAATTTTTGCAAAGATTGAGAAAGGAAAAGAACTCTAATACTTATGACAAATATTAAGGACACAAGCCTGTAACTTCAAGGAACAGTGAGGAAATCCAGGTAGTAATTTTGAGTTTGAGGTATATGTAATTGAAGATAATTTTAAGAAACACAATTGAATTAATGTTTAAGTCTAAGATCAATCTGAAATTTAGGATGGAATCCTTCTTCTCTCCAAATGTGGTGAAAAGAGTGGTATTCTGAGACTTCATGCCAGAATTTAGTGCGGTTTGATTTCCAGGGTCATTTTGGTCTAGAATGAACCTGCCCTGTTTGCTCTTCCTGCCCAACCAACATTCCAAGTTTCTAAGAGGAACAGAAGGATGTCTCCCGTTGTACCATGTTCATTCCTTTTTCATTGGCAGAGTTACTTTATTTATTTATTTTTTAAAAAAATATTGGATGGCTCTCATCGATGTTTTTTCAAAAAGAACTGTTTTGAGGGGTAAGAACATACAAGTCCTGGTTATTCTTGTCAGGTTAATTCATGTTCAGCCCTTTTCCTTGCACTTTTTGAGAATGGAGCCTTGGAATGGAAGCACCCATGATAATAAAGCAATGCAATTAATTTCAAATATGGCCCTGATTCACATTTTTCTGAAGTAAAACTGTTCTTTGCATTGACTCTGGTGAGTCTTCAAGAGAGTTGAAAAGGAAGAAAGAAAAGTCATGAAACTTTAAAGATTATTTTTTAAGATTAGTTTTCAAGTGGGTTTTTTTTCAGCTGTTTCAATGTAAGGAACTCAGAGACCTTCCTGATAGTGCAGAGGGAAGGGGAGGAGCAGTAATCTAACAATTATACGAAGACCATTTGTTCTATAAGAAAACCCTGACACAAGAGATGGGAGAAAAAAGTAAGAGTAGGAAAAGGGATAAAGCTGCATATATGGCATGAGGAAAAATAATTTTCTTCATGAAAAGCTTAACATAAAGGAACTTGCAGCTCGTATTCATGGTAGAGAATTTTTGGTTAAAAAGATTGACATTTTAATAAACTGATCTTAATTAACACTACTTTGAAATTCTGAGTTGTACGCTCCCTATCTCAAAACACTAGAACCAGTGGCTTTTAAAATAATTTGCTGCTTGTGGGTGATCTCTTTTTGAAACAAACCCAGACCCTCCAGTCACAATTTATTTTTTATTTCAAAAATGATTTTTACTAGCAAATTTTACTTTGGTTCAAGAGAATTATAAATCATTATTACACAGCCAGACACTTCAAACATTTTTTAAGAGCTTTGTGACCAATGAAGCATCAAAGGCAATGCTGAAATCCATGATTACAGCATGGGTGCACGTCCATTCATTAATACATTAAAGTTCAGGGCTCTAATGTTATTAATAGGATTTCCAGATTGTGGTGTATTTCTCTCTCAGAAAAGGTGGCTCTTCCTGTCACACAAAGCAAGAAGATTGTTCTTCATTAATGCCAATTTATGGAAACTCTTTTTTTTGTAGACAATTTAGGGCTGAAGAACTGAGATTCCTTAGTAGCTTTTGGCTATTATTTATTCCCCAAGGACAGATGTAGCTTTTATTTCCCCTTCTATCTCCACCAGGCTGTATTGTTGGTAATGTGCGTAGGGAAGGAGAGAAGACAGACAATTATCTATACTTTTCTTGACCCCTTCATTTCTGACACTAAATTACACTTGGTGACCATGAATCTTTATTGAGCTCTCTTTGTAATAAGGTCTTGGAGACATATCTAGTATGGAATGGTGTATTTTGGAATGTACTTCAAACACAAAATAGGCCTTAAAGGCCCTGCTGTGTTCAGATCTCCATTGTATCAGATATTACATGGATCCACAATAAGTGGTGGCCTCTGCCCTTCAGCATTCACAACCCATGTAAATGAGTAAAAGAACAGAATAAATTAATTGTTGCCTGGATTTTACTGCTGGGGAATGAAGATTCAGAAAGCCTGAATGGCTTGTGTAAATGGTGCATCAGGTCTGTGGTAGAATTGGGAAGCGACTCCCTTTCTCTTGAGATCCCACCTAGTTATTTCTTTCTTCTCAGATGTGAATGTGGAAAAAAACAACTGATGTGCACTAAAATCCAAAGAATGCTATTCCCCTGTTTTGAGCTTTGTGAAATTCCTGGCTAGTTATTGGTATTTTTGGGGTTGTGTGATATTTGAGTAGATATAATAAGAGAAGTGCTAGTTTTGTGCCAACACAAAACTGCTGGTGTCAGTTGTTTTTCCAAGGACCTGGGCAGGTTTTGAAAGCTGGGAGGTGCTCTCTCAACAGAATTCAGTGTTCTGCTCTCCTTTTGCAGTAATTGTTTAATGTGTGCAGGTGTTTTTCAAAACTAACTTCTTCCTACCAGCAGAAATTCCCCTCCTTCTAAGAAGAGGAAGTTTCTTCAGTGTCAGTTAATTACCTTCTTTCATCTTCATTTCCTTCTTGCTTCTGAAAAACATCCAAGAAGGTATTTTCAAAATGATTTTTTTTTTTTTTTGGTAGTTGTTCCTCTCCTGGTTGTTGTGTTGTGGTACCACTTCTATCTCTGTAAATAGAACTTCACCAGAAAGCTCAAGCCTCAGTAGCTACTGCACCTCTTCCCTGTACATAGACCAAACATTGTACACATAATTCCTTTTGCTCCTGAATTTCCTAACAGGTGTGGGAGTAGGAAAGCTAAAGGATGGTGTAGGGGAGCCTGTTGAGGGGCTCACTCCCCCTCAGATGAATGGCCATGACAGCAAAGGTGCTGCCCTGTGCATTCCTGCTTGGGTTCTGGTCAACTCTGGGTTTGGGAGGAGAATCTCAGGTCAGAAGTTTTTGTGTTCACAGCTCCTTTTTACAGCTGAGTACTGAAAGTGGAACTTCTCCACTGTGGCCTGTCCCTTAACAACTGACTTGCTCCTCCAGGAGAAACAGCAGTGATTGGGAAGAGTTGTGACCTGAAGTTGTTGGAATAAGTGTTCAGTTTGATCAATCACTCTGAAGTCAAAAGGGCTTTGGCAGGTGCCAGTTTGTCTGATATTTGTTTCAGTAGGGAGAGAGCTCAGGATCTGATGTCTAACCTGGGGTAATTTCTCTCTTTAGATATACTTATCACCTGTGTAAGGTAGGCTGGAGCTGGTTGTGAAGGTAGTGACACAGATAGCTTGCATTCTAGTTATATCCCTGAAAAGGAAAGCAGAAGACAGGTCTGGCTTAGGCTGTTCTGCTCCATTTCTGAAGCAGTTCCCCACAAATTAGGGAAAAGCCTATTGCGAGAATACATGCTTTATGCTAACTGAAATATAAAATGAGTTCTAATACTTTTCCTTTGAGTCCTACAGAAGGCTTGAAATTTACTTGCACGGGAAGAGGCTTTGATCCACGTATTTTCATAAGTATTCATAAAGATACAGAATTAGAAACTCCCCTTTATTACCCTTTTTTATGTGTGCTGCTTTTGAAACACATTTGAAGCTGTGGAACTGATTGAACTTCCAGTGAAGCTTCCTTCCAGAGATGAGCTAGACTAAAATGCAGGGTATCACAGGAAGGAAAAATATCCCACAGAGTGCTATTCCTCTCCATGCTCAGCTGGAGCAGTAGAGTATGGGGGAATGCTGAGATTTACAGACTCCACAGCTGCTTTCTTAGACTACCTACACATGCACTAGGGCTTTCATGTAAGCATTTCAGAGTCCTTGCAATAGCCTCTTCCTGAGCTTCCACAGTTCCATGTGGAAAAAGGACTGACTCTTCACTGGTTTCTACCCCAAAACTTTATCAAAGAGGTGATAGAATAAGACCCTGTTCACAGATTGTATTTCTTGCATGTATGCCTTTAGGTTGTAAGTTTGCTATTTAAATTGAATAACAAAGCAGATACTGGTTTTCTGAGAGATCTGATTTTTCAGATTTGTTTTTTTCGTATTCAGTTTACAGAGCTAGTCAAAACCTTTGGAAAGAGATCCCCTAAAATACACCACATCTTTTCAGCTAGCTCTATTTCTAATCTCTGTAACTTGCTCAGAACAGTTGTTACTGGAAATAATTCAAATCTCGGAATAGGCATTTTTAAGTCTACTACCTAGAGTCAAGGATGTTTCAAACCTCAAGCAGAAAATTGCAGAGAAAGGAAGGAGTAAGGAATGTCATAATGACAAAGGAAGTCTGACCACATCAATGTAGAATGTGAATGTTATCTGACCGTGCTGACTTGGTTCCTTAAAATAGAATGAATGGGGTATTGTGTCTCTAAATCTCTACTTCAAATATTCTGTTTACTCTGCTGTACGTCTGGCATTTTATCCTGCTTAAAATATTATTTCTGGGGTTAATATCAGTTGTATTAAACTGCTGCAACAAAATAGGCGATACTTTAAATCTTCTATGTCAGATTCCTAGAGCTTCCCCAGAAACTTCTGGTGTCACTCTCTGTAGGTGATTCGGCCTCTTACTGCATTGGTTCCTTTCTGTTAGGTGAGAATATTACATTCTAAATCTCAGTGTTGTTGTTGAGACTAATACAATAAAAAGTAAATGCCATGCTTCTGAAGACTGTGTAAGCACTTTAAATAGGAGTCAGGACTTTCCTGAGAGTGATCACCATTTTCCTACATCTCTCTTCTGTCTTCAATTAAAGGGAAAATGAGGCACTGATAAATATCAGCTAATCTGCAGTACAGTCAATGGCACAACTCCTGACTTTGGCCCAGTTTCTTTACCCTTTCAGTATCTCTTTCCACTTGCAGAAGCACAGCAGTCCCTCCTGTTTACTTATTTGTTTTCATTTGTTTTGGTTTTTCCCGAACCAATAAAATATTTAAACACAATAAAAATGTTTATTAGAGGCAAACAGAATAGTAACTATGTTTAAAAAGGAAATGTACAAAACCACTGTGAACAAATCTTACTCCCAGGTGTTTCCTTGATGCCAGCCATGAAAGCTGGGGAAGTATTCATTATAAACTATCAGTTCTGCCAAGATCAAGGGTAGATTCCTGGAGTGAGCAGCACAAAAGGCAAAATGAAAGGATCTCCTCTTCTGTTACAGATAGTTCTACATATACATATGCATATGCTGTGCATGTATGTTTGTGCATAAGCATGTGTAGGTTTATACAGAGTATATATAAATCAGTACTGCTATCATCTTCTATTGAAAATATTCACAAAAGTGTGCTCTTTGAAATGTGAATATCAAAAGAATTCTTTTCTCCATTGTGAGGTTCCCAGAATAAAACAACTGTAGGGAAAATTTGACCAACCCACGCACGTTAGTGCCTATCTGAACATGCAGCCTTTATTCTCCACTGAATATACCAAGCCTTTGGTTACTATTCAGGTTCTATTTCTCAAATATATGATGGATGAATGTGTGAGGGGGTGAAAAAATACACCACACACATTCTCTCTCCACACTCAAGTACACACACCCCCACACCCACCCTCTGCAAGAACTTCAGGGTGTCATCACTAAGGTGCCCTTGGAGGCAGCTCCTGGAGTTAATGGTCAGGGCCACTAAATACTAAGTACTTGGCTATGAGGGTGCTCAATTTTACACCTTTCAGTTCTGACCACATGGTCTTTAATCTTCATTCCAAGACTGAGCAAAGCAGGAATTCAGTACAGGAGGCAAGGCAGTATTTTCTGCTTTCATTAGCATATGGGCTCTTTGACTTCAAGAGCCAAAGAAACTGCTTGGAGTCTTGGAAAACTAGCTTGGGTAGCCATCTTATATCAGGCTACCTCATATTGGCTGTCCTGAAAAAGAATAAATTATCTCTCTTATACAGTTCCTTGTATATGTGCTGGAAGGAACCTTAAAGATCATACATTCCAACCCTCTGCCATGGGCAGGGATACCTTTCACCAAACCAGGTTGCTCAGGGTCCCATCCAGCCTGGCCTTGAACACTGGCAGGGGTGGGGCATCCACAACTTCTCTGGTCAGCCTGTTCCAGTGTGTAGCGGGTTTGGTTTGCATAACCGGGCGGAAACACCAAGTTTTAGTGTAGTGGTTTTATGGTCAATTTATGCACTGTTCCCTGATTTCTTTTCTGTGAGATAAACCATTAGGAGACAGCAAAGCAGGCACACAACTTACATGCTATGATAAAGTTTATTAAAAGACCGAAAAGAAAAGAAAAAAAAAAACCCAATCAGAACACACAGCCAGAACTTCTCCTCTTCTCCCTCCCTCTCCTTCTCCTCTCCCTCAATCCATGTGCAGTTCTCAAGAAAGGAAAAGAAAAGGGTTTCTTCCTGCTTTACGTGGTT
>VXAC01005860.1:828602-949512 GCA_013399225.1 Rhipidura dahli | reverse complement strand
CCCCCCCCAGAGCCCCAGCAGAGTCCGGGCTGTGCCTCGGGAAGGGACAAAGGCAGCGCCGGCAGGGACACCCGGCCCGGCACAGCCCGGCACAGCCCGGCCCGGCGGGGCCCCCGGTGGGACCGTGGCGCCCTGGGCCGGAAGAAAGTCCCCACTCCTGCCTTCCGCGGGATTTTTATAGATAACATTGAGAGAAACGCGATTCGACCAGGCGACTGTCTGTCATGTCGGGGTCAACCCGTGACACAGTGCTTCATCACCCTCATGGCAAATAATGTCTTCCTAATATTTGATGTAAATCTTCCCTCTTTCAGCGTAAAGCCATTCCTCTTTGTCCTATGGCTACATGCCCCTCTCAAAAGTCCCTCTGTTCTATAATTTTTTGTAGGCTTCCTTTAGGTGCTGGAAGCCTTCTGCAAGGTCATCCCGGGTCCTTCCTCTTATCCAGACTGAACAGCTCATCTTCATGTAATCTTAAAACTTGCTGAGGGTGCCCTCAATCCCACTGTCTTTTATTGAAAAAGATGTTTAAGAGCACCAGTCCCAGGACAAAGCCCTGGGAGACATCATTTTTCACTGGCCTCCACCCAACCACAGAGCCATTGACCACAACTCTCTGTCTGCATCCGTCCAGCCAATTCCTTATCCAGTGTATCGTCTATCATCAAAATCCATGTCTCTCCAATTTGGAGATAAGGATGCTGTGTGAGACTGTGTCAAAAGCCTTTCAGAAGTCTAGGTAGATGACATTGGTTGATCTTTCCTTGTCATCTGTTTTCATCAACCCATCACAGGTGCCTGCCAGACTGGGCTGGAAGGATTTAGCTTAGTGAAGCTGTGTTAATGCATCTTTGTGTGACTATGCTGTACACTGGATTGGTCCTCAGTGAAAGAAACAAACAAAGTGAATGTCCCACCTCCATCTCAATCCGGCTGTTTTAAGCATGACCTCTTCAGTGATCTGCTCTACTAAGCAGTTGTAATGGCCCCACAGACAAGGTGGTAGCTGGTAACTGAGGGTGATGGAAATGGAATTTAAGTGTGGGGGTGGTTTTTTGGGGGTTTGGCTTTGATTTTTTTATGGTTGTCTTTCTTTCTTTTTTCTGGGACATTTTATTTTTTGTCAGCTCTGAAACAAATGTTATACAGAACTACTTAGTGCTACAGAGGCAGCGTGATTTCCCTATTAGCATATTTTAGTACCAGACTAGCTCCAGATGCTTTTGTTGATGAGAATGGTGTGCAAAAAGCGGGAAGACTGATTTCTCTGTGCCTTGCTTAATGCTTTCACATTGGCCACAAAGTGGTTGCACAGCAGTGCCATTCTTATCTGAGCTAAAAAAAGAGTTGGCTTACCATTAAGTGTCTCAGAGCATCATGCCCCTAAAACTTTCATATGGTTGAAAAGGCAGCAGCCATTTGGGTATCGAAATGAGGAAAATATTTGTGAGAACCCAACTAATTCTTCAGTGTACAACATTTAGCTTACACTAATAATGTTTGCCTTATAATATGTTGTAGAGTATCTACCTCATTTGCTTACTTTGGTGCCACCCAGTTTAATAATTCATAACCACTTGCCACTCAAACTTCAGAGTTTGGTGGTTTCAGTTCAAGTCAAGACAGGACAGCCCTTTGACTCAGCCAGGATGAGTTTTCACACAGGGCAGTAGGAACCTCAGCAACTTTTTGCTGGTGATGGTGAACATTTGATAGTTTGTGCAGAATCATGAATTTCTGAGAAGAGTCTTTTGCATTATGGCTTTCAGGGGAGAAACCAGCCCTTGAAAACATGGAAGGATAAACAGCAAGTGAGGGCAGAGTGAAGGAGTTTGTCCTGCCACTGTTCATGTTCAAACAGGATTTCAAGCTGCTGTACATTTTTGAATTGCCATCAAGAAACTTCTTCCCATACAAGTATGTTAAGAACATGTTTCTAAAGAAGTCCCTGGACCATAATATCTGCATTTCAACATATGGTAAAAGCGTGATCAATTGGCTAAACTCTGATCTGAGATAAGGAAAATGCCACCGGAGGCCAGAATTTGTAAAAATCATCCTGAGTGAAGAGTGGACAAAAGGTTTAACAAAAAGGCACATGTGGCCTTCCAGTACCTGAAGGAAGCCTACAGCAAAGATAGAAAGGGACTTTTTATAAGGGCATGTAGGGACAGGACAAGGGGAGAATGGCTTCAAACTGAAAGACAGTAGGTTTAGATTGGGTCTTATGAAAAAATTCCTTGCTGTGGGAGTGGTAAGACACTGGAAGATAGTGCCCAGAGAAGCTGTGGATCCACCTTCCCTGGAGGTGCTCAAGGCCAGGCTGGATGGGGCTCTGAGCATTCTATGTCGTGAAAAGTGTCCCTAATCATGGCAGAGGCATTGGGATTATAGGGTCTTCAAGGTCCCTTCCAACCTAAACCATTCTGTGACTCTATGTGTTAATTTTCATTCTGAGCTAGCAGTCATTCGTATTTGTTAAAAAACCTGAAAACCTTGAATACATTGCCTAGTTTTTTTCAAGACACTGCTGGCTGTATTTGTGCTACTGAAGGCTCAGTCCCCTCATGCACCTGGATTTTTTTTTGCAAAGGGAATTTGGTGCACAAGGAGGGAGGAAGCTGTGGTTGGTCCCTGGGAGTAAATAGGTCTGGACAGCTGGGGAGGCTGGACCTGAGCACAGACACAGGATTGTGCCCCTTGGTCTCATCAAGCAGAAACTGCTATTGACCTAGTCCCAGTGACTGCTGTGGATGCCAACTTAAAGCTGGAGATTTGATTTTATATAAAGCACATAGGAGAGCTGTCAGTGCTTTTAGGATAGTAGAAATTATGATCCAGTATTGGTTGCAATGAATGGTGTAGAAATTTAGAGAACAGGGAGAGGCAAGTAACAGCTTTCACAGCTCAAGGAACTGCTGCTAATTGCTTGTGTGTGTGCTTCTAATTGTGATTCCAAGGTAAGAGGTATTCCATACTGGAATATTTTGATTCAAACTAGCAACCTGATTAAAATAATCTAGTTTTCTTTGCAGTAGCAGTGAATCAGAAGTGTGCTGAGATCCATTAATGCTTGGAAGTGGGGAAATTGCTGAGCTGTGTTAACTGTAGTTTGCAATTGTCTGTCCATACCCTAATTTGCCACTTTTTTTTTGGCATTTATTCTTTCCATCATGTTTCCTCTCATTGGATTTTGGGAATAATCACTCCCTATGAAGAAACATTTAAGAAACATTTCAAGAAAGGAGTTTCTAGGCTTGATTTCAGGCAGCATTGGACATCTCAGTGTAGAAGAGCTGGCTGGCAGTGTGGTGTAGTAACAGCACAACTCCAACATGATTATTACAGTTAAAGTGTGATGATAGCATCTGTGAAAATGTAACCAGCCCATCAAGGAACATGCAGAATTGAAGTGAACAGTTGCACTGGCAATAGGGACCAGTCATAAATCACCTAGCAGCCTAAGTATAGACAAAGCTGAGGATCTGAATAGTATCCCAAGTGCATGTGGGAGTCTTCATTTTCTCTTTCTGCTCTCCTGTCACCTTCTCCATTATTGGCTGGCAAGGAAGTAAAATTTTTCCTCTGGGTTTGTTGTGACAACATCTCCGAGAGTTTACAAAATGATTTTTGGTGTGAATCTTGTCACCTTGCTTCACAATTTTCTTACCTCTTTTATAGTGTTCTGTGGGGTAACGTAAACTGTATTTGAGTGGTTCTCACTTTTGAGAACATGTGCCTCAAGGGGTATGTAAAAGCAGGAGATGAAAAAAAGAAAATTTAAAGGAAAGGCACAGCAGCCTGACCAGGAGCTGCAGAGTGAGGGGGGAGGCTGCATTGCTTTCTTAAATTCTCTGGATATAAATGTGGCCTGGGAGCTGCTGAACAGCCAAATGCATCATCAATGGCAGCATGTCATAGAAAACTAATTTTTTTCTCCAAACCAAATTCCTTCAATCATTCCATCTAATTTTACTACACTACATTGGCAGAAAGGTGCAATGATCTGCATTACAGGGAACTGCAGGACAATACATGTTTTCTCAGTAATAACACTTATTAGGAATGGGGGCAATGCCATGCATTTGAGTTGTATATGGTTTAACCTACAGCTTGACTCTCCCTGTGCCATAATTCTTCTTCACTGAGAGATTTTTTCCTCCCCGTTTCTTGTTATGCCAGAGGCATTGGCATTGTTTGAGGTTGCTCCACTATGGAGGCAAACTACACAGACTGAAGCTCACGTCCTGACTCCACACTGTCCTAGGTGCAAATTACTTTGAATGGTGGTTTCTCTCCATAGCTAAGAAGTGGGGTGGAAGAGGAATTTGTATCTCCTTATTTCAGTCAAGGTACATGAGGAAGGTGTTTGAGAGTTGGAGGTTTTAGAAAGGAGTTACTTTACAAAGAGTCACTGATGGTTCTGCAAGAAGGACCTAGTGAATGCAGATTATAAATCTATTTGAGTAAAAGAGACTTGTGAGCATATTTTAAGTAGATAAATTAAGAAAAACATATTTGATTCTGGATTGTGGGTTTTTTTATTTTCAGGATATTGGCTCACAAAATTTGAAAATATGCATTTTTGTGATGGTTTAAATAAAATTTATGAAAATCTAAATTCTGGAATTCCCTATCACAGATTATCGCCTCATATTCTGACTAACCCAAGAGCAAGATGATTTGTACACTAGTACAGACCTCAAATGAAGTAGATGAAAGGTATTGGATAAAATAAACCCCTTGAATGAAATGAGGATTCATAGCCATATAAATAAATGGATAATCTGCAATGTATCTAAAATCAATACTATCTGTGAAGCTCTGATTACTAGTGTATCTTTGAAGAAATTTAAAGAAATACCTAAAATGTCATTTATTCTTAAGAACGTAGTTCTGAGTAGTTTGTAGAATGTAGTTTGGCTGCACCCACACTTGTGCATAGGAGCTGAGGACAAAGTCTTCACCTGGTAGACATGGATACCTTTTTTTCTAAATGTTGTGACTTACTGACTGCTTCCCAAGGGCTGGGACTCGGAACATCCTTCTTACATAAATTTACAAGCAACATAGATTTAAGGTATAACAACTAAATTGTCACCAATATTATGCACTTTTTCCAATCTTTGTTCACATATCTAGTGTGTTAAAAAGGTGGTCTCAGCTATTGTTTTATGTCCATTTGAAGTCTCTTTGTCCTTGTTTCTTAATTTTCTTTGCTTCAGCCCATTTAAAGTCATGTAGCCAGGGTCTTCCTAGCAGTCAGCACAATGTTCTGGGAACAGCATGAAAGGGAAAACATTGGTTAGTCCCTGTGGGTGGAGAAACTGTATGGAAGCTGAGATGCACATCTTGGAGCACAAGAGTTTATCTGAAACATTTTTCATCCTTATACCATTTCTTTTCAATATAAGTTCTACTTCTAAGTAAATTTAGAATACCTTTAATTAAGACCTCAATAAATGGCCCATATTTAAGAAAACTACCTGTCTTATTAGCTTCAGTATAGTTCAACCCATATTCTTTAAGAGAAGGAGAGGAAGCATTTCTGGGGGAAGGAACATAGTGCATTCTGAGCCCTGGCCTTGCTTGTGAAAATCCCATCTAAACTCAGTTTTGGGGCAGCTGGCAGCTGATTCAGCAGGGCTCTCTGCACCCTTCAAGTTTGTCGACTGAGCTGTGTCAGATTTAGAGCTGTGCCAGATTTAGAGCAGTCTGACAGAGGAGAGGCACCCTAATGGAGGAGAGGGAGGTAAATCAAATGTGGTGGTACACTGTTCCACTCCAGAAGAGATTTCCTTGCTGTGGTTCACACCATCCAAAAATCTGCCTGCAGAACACTGTTTCTGTCTTGCCTGCATTTGTGGATTTCTCAGAAGGCATTTACAGAGGTGTAGAGACATTATAATTTTGTGTTGCTGTCGTGCAACATTTTGGTGGCTCTCAGGATACACATAAAGTGTTTAAATGCTGAAATTCACCTTCAGTATTAGGACATGTAGGATATAGGGTTATTGTGAAAGAACTAAAGAATGTAAACGTTTTTTGGGTTTTTTTTCTGTGTATGGAAATATGTGGGAGTGGTCATCTGCTCTGTACCTTTTTTTCAGAAGGGAACGTATTTCTCAATACCCTGGATTTTTTTTTTTTGCTTTTAAACAGCTGCTTTAAATGAGCAAGGGCACAGGCTTTGCTATTTTATCTCTCAGATAAGGAAACACACTCATTTTGTAGTTACTGAGAAATAGAGCTAAAGACACTCAAGTAAGTGGGTAAAAATGAAATACCTCCTGGGAAACAAAATGCATAGTTAAAAATAAATTCATTGTGGAAAGTTCTCCAAAAGGATCTTTTCAAGTTTATGGCAGAGAATGAATCTGTATCCTAAAAAAGAATAAAGTCAGCAACTGTATGCACTTTTCACGACTCTCATGTAAAACCTGGCAAACAGATTATTTGTTGGCTTAGTAGATTAGACATGAGGGCTTCTGTAAATTAAAAACAAAAGCAGCTTTGGAATGCATTTCACTGTCTCAGTTGGAAAACAAAGATCTGTTTCCCTCCACCCCTTCTTTTCCTTAGGATAATTAAAAATAAAAAAGTGTGCAGAGCCATATAAATAAAACAAGGGCTGTGATGAAAAAAAAAAGAAAAATCTTCCTTCAAAGAGATGTCAGCAATCACAGTTTTCATTTGTCTGTGCCAAGAAATGTGCTTATATGTAAGTCTGAATGTAGTTTATTCTTGACTATTTATGGAAGTTATGCTCTTAGAGACCTTAATATGTAATAAAAAAGGAAAATCCTTAATTAAAATCTGTTTTAAATGATGCTTAACTTAAAAGCTTTCAAATAGTCCTCTAAGCATTACACAATGTTCTACTGTCTTCCTTTTCCAGAATTTCTCACCGGTACAAATACATTATAGGTTATACTCTAATTTCATAGAATTTCATTGTAATTTACTCCAGCAAAGTGTGAAGGCATTCTTCATGGGCAAAATATGTTACTTTGAAATTCTGACAAAACCCCTTTGGCTATACAACTTCTCCTGAAGTTTGTAACCTATAAGAGAGAAGAGTCTGTAGTAAAGAACATATAAAACCTTTAAAATACAGGACACTGATAAAAATCATTCAAGAAAGAGTACGAGCACACAGTCCAGGAGTGTGAGTGCCTGAGGACAGCCCAGAACTGTGCCTTGGCATATTATGCAATTACATTTTTATTGAGAAATTTAGAAACTGCCATAACTCACAAAATGCATATTCTGACCAGGAGCTACAAGAATAACTTGTAAGAGAGGCTTGCCTGACATACACATTTATGACTGTACAGAACTCTTTTGTCAATACTTATTCTTTCCCTTTGATTGTATTTCTCTTCTCATATTTAATTTTGGGCTGAGTCTTGTCAGACCATGATGGTGGGAGCACAAGTCAAAGAAAATATGAGGTTCCCATGGATCAGTCTTTGCTGAGTCACAGAAGCAGCTCAAAACTACATTCCTTTTCCAGGAACGGCAGAATTTCCTCTGGTGCCTTATTCTGCAGGGCTACATTCTGCTTGAGAAGAGGATGTGGGGGAAAGAAGAATAATTTAAATGACATTTTTTCCCCAGAAGCCACGTGTTACAGGCACATGCCAGCCCATGTCTCCATCTTGTAGCCAGTGGTGACTGAACATGAATGCTTTCCTTGCTAGTCTTTGACCTGATGCTTCTGAGGGACATCAGAGGCATTGCTTTCGTTACCTGGCCATTTACTCATAGTTCTCAAGATAATCCAAATTAGTTTGAAACTCATTTACTGCTTGTGGAAAAGTGGAACACCAAGGAGGAAAATCAAGTCCACTTAAGTCCTGTGGAAATGTAAGGGACACAAATTAACAGTTTGTTGGCACCTATGTAGGTTTTGTGTGCGGCACCATTTTTTCCTCTCACTTTTTCAGGACTCTATAGATGGAGGAAAAAAAAAATGAAGCCTTCTGGATGTATGGGGAATGCAGAATCAGTTTCTGAATCAGTAGCTGGGAAATATCTGAAGCAGTTTTTGTTAATAGAATTATCTGGCCAGTTATCAGGAGTGTTCCATTCAAGACAGTAATTCTCAAGGATATTCTTGATTTTGATTGAATGTTTTTTTATCTGTGAACACTACAGTCTTTATGTCAAAACTAATACTCATTTTCACTTCTGGGCCAACTGGCAGATCCAAATACAAATATTACTAATTGGCTGCTCATAAGCCTTTCTAGCAATTAATTCAGTTATAAATGATTCAGACCTTTCTGTAACCCAAATAAGATTCATGCCTGCTTTATTTTTCACAGAATTATTTCATGCTAGAAAAGGATGTGTAACAAACTATTATTGAGAATGGGGGAAATCAGATGGTTAATTTGACAGTCCTCATTACCTCTTCTGCCATGTGGCAGACAGATAAAAAGTAACCTTTATTGTGAAGCCATTTCATGTTTTCATAAAAACACAAAAAATATGATTCTGTAATTTCCAACCTCTGCACAGAATATCATGTCAGCAACTTTGAAGCTCAAAGAAAGCATAAGGAAAAGTGACCTAGGAAAGAGGTAAGATTTTAACCCCGACCACTGATACAATAATGAACCAAATCGTCATTAAAAGTTATTTGTATAATGTAAGATAACACACCTGTCCATTTGTGTGTTGTTACTAGTTTTCCAGGTAAATATTTTCTCATCTAAACCACTGAATTTTGTGGCTGCAAGTAATGATGTGTACATTTCTTCACTGCATTTCTATATGGTGACAAACACACGTGGAACACGGCCCCTAATGTTATTCTGCCCCTGTGGATCTTGTGGCATTCTTTGCAAACATGGGGGCACTTCATCCCTGTCTTCCAGCCAGATTTATGTTTGCTCCTCCAAACTGCCTTGCAGTGACTGCCAGCACAGTGTTCCTTCTCTTTTTCCAGTTTGAAACTGTTCTCTGCTGAACCAGGCAGCTGCATTCCAGCTCTGTGACATCTACATTCTGGGGATGGTTTAGCCCTGATCCATTCAGGGACCACCACTTCCTTTTTGGGCCAAGGATATTTGGCATCAATTTGGCTTCTATCTCTGAATTCCTCTAGTCTCTGTAGCATTCCATGGCTGGTTGCTATTTGTTCCTACTCCTATTTATTATGAATGAAACTGAGAGCCCATTAATGCTGGGATCACAACAAATACACATTTGTCCACTTTTAAATTTTCTGATGGTTGTCAGAAATTGTGGGGCTGCCTGGACATACCATGAACTGCTCAGAGTCACTGTGAGATCAGATGAAAGTAAAAAGAAGTAGCATCTGTAGGCTAGGAAAAGACTCAGAAAAGCAAGCCCACACGTGAACCAGTAGAAGTCCCCCAGACCTCTGTACTGTCCTCTCATGCAAAAAGGCACAGAACAATGACAAAAAAGCAGAAATTCCTGTTTATTTTAGTCATTTTTCTCGCTGTAATTTTGATTAAGATGCAACAGGGTCTTTTCTAGCACCTCTTAGAAAGTTCAAAGAGAGGACAGGATTTTGCATAGTGTTTAATTTCATAGTGGTCTGTTTCTCCTATGTGATAACCAGGACAATAAAAGGGCATTGCAGAAGCTGAGTTGGCTACACAAGGCCATAGCAGCTATGTTGCAATGCCTAGAGTTTTACCCAACTAGGGTGGGAACCAAGACAACATGCAGTAAATAGAAAGTTAAGTCGTTGTCATTTTCTTCCTTGTATTTAATTTTTTTTTCAGGAATATTTACAGGATCAAGTTATTCAATTAATATCTGGCTGAGAACTTGTGCTGTTATTAACATTAAGACAAACCCTACCTGAGTAACTAAAATCTGAGAAAACACATAGGTTTGATAGAGAGGAAATGAGAGTTCATGCACATCTCTGCACAGGCAGTTTAAAAGACAAAAAAAAAAAAAAAAAAAAAGGAAAGAAAAGAGTCTTTTTTGCAAGTAATAAATTTCTATGTCTATCCTGGGTTGTGAATTCCCTTTGGAAGATTTGAGAATAAAATGTTACTGTGATTATAAAAATCTCAGTAGCTTAAGTAGACTGCTGGCTTCTTTTTGGAAATGCTAACAGATAGTAGAACAGACTACGAGCTTGTCTTTTGCCAAGAGCCCTTTTTCATGCCAGAATTGTAATTTTTTTTTTTTTTCCAAGATAAAAGTCTTTAAAAATTTTCAGTGCAGACAGCTTCTTTTCAGACATGTAAAACTGACCAGTTTGGTACATGTTTGTCCAGAAAAGCTGAAAGAGATAGGACCCAAAACAGAGCTTAGTCTCAGGCTGGAGAAAATATTTATGGCTCTATTGTAATTCTCTGGCTTGTGAGTGTCTGAAAAGTAAGTGCTGGCATAACCATAGCTACCATATAACAGCAGCAAAGAAATCATTCCCTGTTTAACTCCCAACTCTGCCTATGTTGTCACTTCTTTAACAGATAAAGTAAAGGTGTTTCCAGACTTATGATTGATTTTCAGTAGCAGCTTTTGCTCACTTAAGTGGAACAGTGAACATCTGGACAAGTTTTTAATACTTTTTTTTTTTTTTTTCTGCAAAGACCAAGCATTGCCTCCCTGACTCACATATAAAAGGTCTGTGGCGTGATTTTGTACATCTTATTTAAACTTTTTTTTTTTTAATGGGCGGGACTCTAGATCCTCATTGAATTGTCAGGATGGTTGAGGTGATTAGCAAGATATTTTTATTGAAAATGGCCCATTTTAGATACCTTTGTTCTCTTTTGTTCTTGTTATGATTTTTCCCCCCTGTCCTTCCTTATTCACAGCCACAGAATCACAGAATTGTTTGGGTTGAAAGGGACCTTAAACGTCATCTCCTTCCAACCCCTTGCCATGGGCAAGGGCACCTTTGACTACACCAGGTTGCTCAGAGTCCCATCCAACCCAGGCCAAATCTTTGGAATTGATTATAAATACAGTTTTGGAGCAGATATAACTGAGTTAATTACTGTATCTTTAATTGATGATAATTAGCTCTATTTATCTCTAACAAACAACATCACCTGATCACATTACAGTGTAAAATAATAACAATAGTTGTAGGTTAACAGAGCTGACATGAGCTTTGTTCTTCAAAGTATTCAGTGTGATCATTTTGACTTGCTTCACATGTTTAATCATCTGTTTATCTACAAGGTTTGTAGGGTAGACCCTCTATTGTGATTTTTCCTGCTGTGGCAGTATATAAGCCAGTGCTGGGTTTATTGATCTAAACTCTGTCTCAGATAGATATCTCTGTTTCATATAAATCAGCATATTTCTGTCAAGCTTATTCATGTGACTGCACTGTTCTGGTGTTTCACATTTCCTATATATTTCTGCTATATAAAAATATTTATGTAAATAAAGTATGCAGTCTGATATCACAGAACATGGAATGAAAATGCTGCTTGTGTCTCAGATACTTTGAGAGACATCCAGCTGTCATGCATGTGTATGCATTACTGGAATCTCCCACAAAGACAATTCTTTTTAGTGATGGCTAAAACTCAGAGTTTACAGAGCTGTGTTTGGATGGCCAGGACAGGGTTAGGAACCTTGTAGGACATTATCATAAGAATGACAGCCAAGGGTCTATCTAGCCTTCATTCAACCGTGGTAACAAGCTGCAGCACAGAATAAGAAAAGGAAAAACATCTATGAGATTTCTAACCCATCTTTCTCCTAGTCTCTATTTTTCAGCTCAGTATTCCTGAATCTCATGCTGTATGTTTGTTTAACAAATTTCAGTGTAAATGCTTTTCTTAAGTGTAAGGTGCTGGTGTGCCCTTGTTTGTAAAACATTCAACTGGCCTACCATTTATTGCATGAGAACCATTTGTTATGGTTATGGTTTTTAAACTTAGTTTTTCTAGCTTTTTTTGGTAGTTTCTCATACTTGTATTAGGAAAACAATTATTATTCCTATCTGCTTTTTCGTGCCGTTCATGGTGATGCAACCTAATGCTATCTTGTGAGCACTGTGTCTTTCAAGCTTGAGAGTTCTAAAACAATCAGTTCCTTTACATATGGAAGGAATTATTTTTAGTTCTAAAATAAATACCCCCTCCTGACACTTGGAGGAAAATGGCTCACTGTAATGAGGAATAAGTAAATAAATTAATAACAGTGGAGTAATAATATTTTTAACATGGTCACTTTCCCTGATAGTTCATGTAATTGCAGAAAAACTTCTGTTGGAAGGGATACCTGGAGTCATCCAAACCAACCTCCTGCTCAAGGCTGGGCTGACTTCAAAGTTAGATCAGACAATTCAGGACTTTCTCCATCTGATTTATCAAAATCTTTTGGGATAAAGATTCCACAGGCAGTCTGGGTGCATGTTCCAGTGCTTAACAGCAGCACACAGTGCTCCAGGTGTAGCCTCTCAGGTGCTGAGTGCCTCCCCTTTCCCTGCTGGCTGCATCCTTGCTAATGCAGACCAGTAGATGGTTGAACTCATGCCAAATGGACCCCTAAGTACATTTCTGCACAGCTGATTTCTAAGTCACACATTTCCCAGGCTGTGTTTTTGTGTTAGGGTCTTTCTACTTCATGGGGCTCAAGTTGGCCCATTCCTTGAGGTTTCTGACGTGACCCTGAATGGCAGGGACAATGTCCCCTGCCTTCCAGCACCCAGCTGCTCCCCTCAGTGTGGTGTCACCTGTGAGGCTGGTGAGAGCACACTGTGTGTGTGTCAGCGACTGATGAGGGTGCTGAACATCTGAGTCCAGGCAGCAGCCCCTGAGGAGAGCCCCTCACACCCAGCTGCCATTTGTCTTTGAGGTATTGACCACTACCTTTTCAGCTCCAACATTCCTAACCTTTCATTTTCCTTTTTTTTTTTTTTTTTCATTACTACTGAGCTAATGTTTAAATAACTCTGTTCACTGTAACTTCTCAAACTTTTACTTGAGGACTTGTAGCCAGCTCACACTCCTGCATTTTACATTTGGCTGCCAGTCTAACCTTGACTGGCATTGAATCTTTAATTGTTGAATTTTAACATGTTAGAACTTTGAAAAGTTCTACAGTCAGTCTGTGAAGTGAATGCTTTTTTTTGATAGTTTTCAGTAGGAAAATTTTCTGAGCAGTTGAAAAGGAAAGCTGGTTTACACAGGGATTTTTGGGTTTCTGTGGCTTAAATGTTAGATTGGATCTGATATTGGGTATATTTGTGAACTTCTGAATCCTTGTGGGATCACCCATTTTTATACATATTGCTAAAATTCTGCTGTTGTAAACAAGTATAGAATGGATCCTTCTGCATTTTCTAGAGGGACTGCTGCTGAGCAATGTCCACAGCATCCCAGTGTGCAACATCAGCTATTTCCAGCTTTCAGTCAGCTACCAGATGAGTACGCCTTGAACTGATGTGCAACTGAAAAACATTCCTAATTGGTTAACTACCTGCCTATTTGCTTGGTTTTGTTGTTATTTTCTTTAAGTTGGATTGGGGAGATGCCAAAACATCTGTAAAGCTTTATTTTAAATTTAAAAGCCTTATTACTCTGGTGTCAAGGACCTTCTGTGCTTGCTTTTCTCCAACACTCAAGCCACTGAGCCCTGGTCACGTGAATCCTGATAGAAAGCAAATGTTAACTTTCCATGCTTGAGTACCTACTGACAGCTAACATTAAACTTGTAAGCACATGTATTTGCACTGGAAGTGGTATCTGCTGTACGAGAGGGAACACTGCTTAACATTGTAAGGTAATGTTCCTCAGATGTCCTTGCCAGAACATGAGAATGGAGACTAATAAATAAGATCTGAAATACCCTTTCTTAGCCACGGCTACTCCCATACAGAGTGTGATGACCATGATTGTGACAGAAAATTACAGGCTAATACATGCAGCTCTCTCTGTGTGTATATGTAACATATATAAAATATGAATGAAAGCAAAGAGACAGCTTCCCTGAAGCCTTTTGCCAGACTCCCAGCACAGAAGCTGTTAACATAAGCTGTCAACCAGAACAGCCTTTCACCAGCCTGAGAATTGAGCCCTGTTATTCCTGTGTTCTCTTCCAAGCAGAGCCTATTCTGGAGTCATGAATCAGACCAGATCGTATTATTTATTCCAGTCCAGTTTATGGGAATTCAGTTCAACACCCCTTGAAACAGCAAAACCACTATCTTACCAGAGAGTTTAGACATTTGGTCATGGTAGAACACTGTGATTCCTTTTGAACAGGACACCATTACCCAGCAATTTAGTCTGACAACTTTAAGGTGTAGCAGCAAACTATCAAAATATCCACTCGAGTAAAATTTTTCTTTTTTGTCTGTGAGATATTGTTATTTCTGTTTTACTAGCAGGGCAGTGGAGTTACTGCCAAGCCAATTCCCTTTCTCATCAGTTTATTTACTAGATTTTTAGTTCAGCTTGAGGGTTAACATAGATTGTTTCACAAAATACTTTAAATCTTGGCATTCCATCCTGTTCCATGTAAAATCCTACAAACCTTCTTAGACAGCTCGATGACATCGCACTCTTTTTGGCATGGTGCTTGCTGTTGTTTTTCTCCTTGTCCATACTCCACCTTTTCGAAGAACAGGATGTTCATCTCTGACTTCTGACTTCAAATCTTAATGACAAAAATCCACAGATTTAACAAATTTCTGCATTTTCTGTTTTGCTTGTCCAGAGGCCAATGCTCAGACTGTCAGGTACACAACTCTATTCTCACTTAAGAACAGGCTTCTTTTTCAAGAAGATCCTCACAATAAAAGGAAGTGGATCTTTTCTTTTGTGAAAGGAGTTATTTTCCTAGATTTCAGGGGGTTTTACCATCAAGTATTTGTATTCTTTTTTTTCAGTCAGTTACTAAATGTTTTAGTGTGACCTGGTATTTCTTTCCTTGGTACGCTTTGTGGGATTTACTTACAAGATAAACTTTTGTACAGATGAGTCCCCTGAGGTTATCAGCTCTGTAATGAAATATAACATAGCTGGTTCTACTAATCCTCTCTATTGGAACACAAGCTAGCATATCAAACCTTGTAAATGTCTGCTGAAAAAGCGCTGGGAAAAGAGGCTGTGGATGACACACAAAAGTTTTCAACACAGGTAAAGAACAGAGGATCTTTGTTAATTCTATAATTTGGCAGTGGCATAAGATACTATGTAAATCACAGGATTAATGTGCTGCCATCACATTAGGTATTTAACTGTATGAATATACTCTATTTCAACCAAGATAGAAACAATGAAGTTGTAACAAGATTTATCAAATTGGGAGTAATAACAATAAGAAAGAAGCTGCTTAATAGAGGGAAAAATGCAAAATGATTAGGGAATAATAGTGTGGAAATGGAAATTAACTTAACCAAGGTTGAACTAAAATTGGAAGAGCTGAATATGTCTAGATTGGTACAACCAGACATTCTTCAGAGTAGAACATTGAAAGATTAACCAAGGCTGAACTAAAATTGGAAGAGCTGAATATGTCTAGATTGGTACAACCAGACATTCTTCAGAGTAGAACATTGAAAGAATTAAAGCTGCAGGTCTTGTTTTGAGGGCTTTTAGTATACCTGTGAATGGCCCCAGATGGCTGGGAAATGAGAAACACAATATTTCAGATGGTGGTGAAAGTCTTTGGAGCATCTACAGATTTCTAAGACTTCTATGCTGGTATCCACGAATATTTAAGGAAAGATAACAATATTAATAAAAAATTGAACAGAATCAGGCAAATCTTTCTTAGTGAGGTAGATGTGTCAACAGTCTGTCTTTGCTCTGGTTTGGTACCCCAAAATGCATAAAAAACAAATTCCAGTTTGCTTTGTCTGCCACTCTGTAGCTGAAGGGTCTTCACAAGGGACAAGCCTGAGTGGCTGGCAAGGCTGATTTCCTCTGTTCTGCCAACCCTGCTCCCCTGAGTGCTGAGTGAGAGGCAAAGGGAAAGACAGATCTCCAGGCACCTGAGCTTCCTGGGCACATGGGAAATCCTGTCCACTGTGCCTTAGTTGCCAGGGAAAGGAAAGTCAGGCACACAATTCACAGAGAATCGTGCCTCTGGGACATGTGTCCCAACATATTCCTGCTGTTCATTTCTGGGGCAGTCATTATTCTTGGTCCACATGCATTATTCCTGATGTATCCTGAGAAAATTAACCTTCTTACTAGGCTACATATTAGTAGTTTTCTGTTCTTGTATTACTAGCATGGAAAATATGGAGAGTTTATCTCTGATTCTGGTGAATCAGCAGATCATTTACCTTTGTCACATGGCTATCTGTTGCCTCATAGAGTACCTTAGTAGTCTTCTATACCACCAGAATGATGAAAAGGCCAATAGTGTGAACCCAAGACTTCCTGTTTTGTTTTCTTTTCTTCCCCTGACTGGTGCTGCAAAGGCACTTTACATACATTTTGCTCTTGCAGTGAAGATGGATACTTTCATGGATAATTGCATAGAATTTGCTCTGGTGTCTCTAAAAACTTGGTTACCAAAGGCTTTTCCAGCTGTCACTCAACTGACACAGGGACCATGTGCCAATGGTTCATAAATGCAACTGTTCTGGATACAGCTGCCCTCTTTGGACCTGTTGAGTCACAACCTGATTATCTGGCCATTTTCAGAATACTGACAAATTTCATTTGCTACTTTCACAGTGGCTTTCAGTTTGATGTGATAATTTCTTGATGAAATACAGCCCCATCCCTGGACTTGAAACTGCAAAAAAAACTACTGCTGCATGTAAAATACAAGTGTGGCCAAGTGCACTGTTAAGATATTTAGGAGGTTTTTAAATTACATACACTTTAAAAATACTTTTGTGTATTCTATATTTTTAACCTCATAGGTTAATATAAAATTGCTTTCCTGGCTTGACATCGACATAAATGTTCTCTTTTACCACTCTCTACAGAGGACAGTTAATTTTGTTGCTTGATACTTAGAACAGATACCAACTTTGAATAGGACATTGTTTCCCAAGCCAGATCAGTAGCTGCCTCTTAGGCTTTTTTTTCAGTTATTAGTTCAGGACTGGCAAAAAGAGAAAGAAAAAAAAAACCAAACCAGTAGTAAAAGAGGTAAAAGTTTGAGTGTTCTCAGAGAATGTTTAGCTTTAATCCAATAAGAAATGTTAATGTCTTCTTCGTCCGATTCCCCCCCACCCTTTTCTTATAACTATTTGTAGTTGTCAGCCCCTAGCCTTATTTTAATGAGAATGGCAGCTCTAAATTCCTTCTGATCACTTTTATTTCTTACTGGTTCTAAACAAGGAAATTCCCAGAGTGTATTAACCTCACTTGGAGATGTTTAATCAACTGGTCTCAAAGAGGCTGAGTCCTCTTAGGCTGTCTGCTGTCACTTTGGCTCTTCTGCATTGCTAGGGTGTTAGAGCACCCACTGTCTGCATCAATTCAAACCAAGAACATTTTGAATCTGGGCTTTATACCACAAGAATAGTGAGCTTTCATAATTTCATTTTGTTACAGGTCACCCAAAAAGGAGCAAATATGTAGTTTATATATTGATTTGCTACAAATGAGATAACCACCTTGATTTCTCTGTTCTATTCTTTTCTTTCTCAAGATGTTTGCAATTTTCCTCTCTCCTTTCTCTTCTCTTCTCCCTCTCCTTTCTTGGTGTTTTTTTTTTTTTTTCTTTTTTCCCTTGTCCTTCTTCTTTCTCTTTTCTTCTTTAAGCTGACAGTCTGAATGAGGAAACAATTACAGGATGTTGGCTTTAAAAGTGTCTGGCTTTGCCAAATAAGTTTATCTTTTTTTTTTCATTGTGGCTTAAAACATGCTAAACTCAAAGCCAAGTTACTAACCTAAAACTCATGGTAATTTTTTGCATTAGGCTTACAATAAACTTAGATAGTTTTTCCACAGTCCCTTTGCCAGTGATTAGCTTGGAAGATAGTATGTTTTGAATTTGCTGAGAGATCTACTGATCTTAGTTTAGTTTTAGTACTTTTAAAAAGCAATCAATAATGCCCATTTTGTAATAAGCAAAATTTATGAACTGACAAGCAAAATGTAATTATAGTGGGTATTCCATACAAGAAAAAAGAGGTGATCTTAAAGCCATCTCAGCATTCTGTTTGCGCTCGTTTTCATTCATATAAATGATTAAGTGGTAGTGTGCTGAAACGTTTCTCTCTCAAGGCTTAACATGAGTCTGGAAAAGTTGTTTCCAAAGAGTTCTATAATGAAGTCAGTGACCATCTGTATTAACTTCTCATTGTTACCCACAGACTACATTTTTTACATTATTATTTTTATGAGTAAGGCCCTAACTCAGCATCAACTTAGACACCTTTTGTTTTTGTTCTCTGGGGCGTGTACTTTGTAAATGTGTAAATTCATAACAAAAGTGAATCCTCCATCAAATGCTTAGGTTGACTTTGCAGTAAATAAAACTGTTTCCCTTGTCTTGCCTTCTGCTGAAAAATGGCTCCTTCTTGAATAAGCCACAAAAAGATCATTCAAAAACTATAATAAAGGGCCTCATCCAAAATGTAGGTTTGTGAAAAATCACCTACTGAATTCAGTAGGCTTTGGGTCAAACTAAAAAATGGAGATGCTAGTTTCCATTTAGAGCTGGGTCAAATATGTTTTGTCCATGCTGTTTATCAATGTGTTGAAATAATATGAAGTTAAATAAACATTCTGTCTTTTAATAATCAGAAACTGCCATGGATTTTAGTGCAACCTAAGCAGTTCAGGCAGTTTAAGTAAGGCCTACCTGGTTGTGAAATTTACACATTTTAACACACTTTAGCTGCTCTTAGAAATCAGTTCATGAGTTGATTTTTCTACTTCCTTTCTGATCATTCTTCTTCCTGCATCACCAGTTTCAGCTGCACAAACGCTTGCCAAAGGATCCCCCGTACTTGGTATCAAAAAGAAACAAACCAAGAGCCTTTAAGTCTGTGAGTTTTGATGCCTCCATGTATTTAGAGAAATATACATCTAACTGCAGCAGATAGATCATCAGATGGGGTCTCCAGCTGGGCCCAATATGTAATGTTAAACTTGTAATGGACTATTGCTGCAGCAGCAGCTCTGGAATGCATCCTGCCAGCTCTGCAATAACAGCCAGGGCATTTCTTGCGGTGCTGATTGCTTCACACCTGGCATCAAAGAGTAGTTTCTGCCAGGCCTGGAGTTGTGGAAAATTAAAACTTGCAAGTGTGACTCCTAAACTTCATGGAAAACATGGACCAACTCTGGTAGAGGAGAAGAACCTTCACAGAGGGCTTGTTCAGTAATAAACAGGGAGATCTCTGCACATAAAGCTCTGTGGTCCTCTGTGGGACTTTAAGTTAATAGATCACTCAGCACAAATCCACAAATCTTTTGTCAGGATGGAGGCCTAAGACTTACAGTTGAAGAGGATGCAAGAAGATGAAAGGAGAACTCTAAGCCTGGCTCAGATACACTTCTCAGTGCAGCAGAGCAACACAATGACAGCTATTGTTATGCTAGATGCAAATTCCAGCTGCAAACATTACACTGGTTTTCCTGCAGATTTAAAAAAAAAAACCCAAAATGTTTCAGATACCCATATTTCTTTGTGGGAAGCAGAATAACGATTCTGTCAGCTACTGGGCAGAAGATAATTTGTATACCGTGTGTGAAACTTACTTTTCATTAAATTAGGCCTAGAGGCCTAATGCTTATGTGGATTTAACTTGTGAGATTAGCAAGAAGCATATATTGCATAGGTTTATATCAAAAAACAATATTTTTTTTTTTTATTATTACTTTGCAACCAAGTAGATTATCTGCAACTGGTACTATTTGCTGGTTTTAAGCTTATTTAGCTTTTATTGTGAAGAGGAAAAATAAAAGGTTGGAACCAAATCCTGACCTAGCAAGATTTCAGCAGGTTTATCCTCAGTTCCTTGATGAAACTTTGAGATACCTGCATTTGAGGCAGACTAATTGGCAACTTTGCAAACTTTATTTCCTTGTCACAAAAATGACCAACATTTGGAATCCTACTTATTTTAAAACCCCAGGAACAATGCTTGTGCTTGTTATCTCCTCCCAGTCTGAAGGTCCTTGCAGGGATATGAACCATACTAGGCATGAACATCCTACAGTGAATCTCTGAGGATTTTGAAGGCATCACTCTCTCCTGCTGGCATTGGTTTGTATTAATGTGGTGTTGAAGCAGAAAAATTTCAGCTCATGAGGCTATTCCTGAATACCTCCTGCAACTTCAGCCTCTCTTCAGGCTGTGTAGTTTATTTGTGCCTGTGCTAGAGGAGAGATAGTAGCAGTAATAATAGTAATGACCACTTTGGAAATGCAAGACAGATCCACAAATAAGCCTTCATACTAGAAAGTATTCTGCCTGGTGGAAAAGAGAGAGTAAGCACTGCTTCCACTGAGCCCAATTTCCACTTTGAAAATCTGAATTTCACTCTTGGTGTCTTGGAGCCCATATTTTCTGTTAGAAACCTCTGTTTGGTTCTGTGTTATTGAACTTTGTGACATGATAGCAATTAGAAGACACTTAACTGAGAGAGAGGAAACAGTATGTTATAGAAACCTTTTCTTAAAAAAAAAAAAAAAGAGAGAGAGAAAGAAAAAGGACAATTTTCAATATTGAAGTGATTAGAACCTGTCATTTCATGTTGTTGTTTGCAAGTTGACATAAATGACAGGACAAAGGAGAATACATGGAAAGAAGATGAAAATTCAGAACAGATGTCAGGAAGCATTTTTCATGCTGAACGTGCACAGTGGCCAACCAGGTAGGGCAAAAGCATTTTCCCATTTAGGAAATAATTAGATGGCCCATCATGGACAAAATGGCTTTCCAAATTTCCCTTTTCTCTGATTTCCTTATTATTGTTATTATACTCTTGACTGCTATTCAGTTTTCTCGAAAGGATTTCATCCTCTGGATGTGAGCTTAGTTCTCACAGAAATGGATGAGCTATTAACTGCTAAGTGATCAGCTACTTAGCCAGAGATTATCCTGTCTATATTGTATCATCTGATGTTGAAGGTCTAGCAATGCACACATTTTGAAGTTCAGAGCTTCTGAACATTTTCATGAGCTACAAGTATAAGACTTGGAGAAAGTCAGAGGGACAGAAACCATGCTGTCACTATCTTATGGAGCCTGATTAAGTGATAAAGATGCTACACAGAAAATGAATCTGAGACATAACTTGGGAAAAAAAAACCTAAATGGACAAATGCACCTTCCCCAAGGTGCATGTGTTTCTGGAATCTTTGCTTTAGTTTAAGCTTTACTTACAAATCTGATACAGGCTCTCTGTGTAATCTTGCTGCCAGTCATTTATACCCTCCTGCCACATCTTTCATGTTCATAGATTAAGAGGATGGTTTTATTTTCTCAGGTGAATACAAATGTGAAGCTGTAATTATTTTGAGCATTGATATTAGACACGTCCAAGTATCAGTCAGCACTAAGTTAATTTTTATGCCTGTGATTCTCATTTTGATAAAGTGCTGGCCCATTAAAAGTTCATATCTTAAACCTATTTGAGTGTGATGGATAGATAATGCCAACTGAGGACAGTGTTGAGACTCAGATCTAGAAATCTGTGGTCTTTGGTTTGCAAAAAATTTTTCCAGGAACTGCACAGTGAGACTATTAAAAGTTGTAACTGTTGGCTGTGTTTCCAAGCTAATGATTTCCCTCATGCAAAATGTAGAGTTTTCTGCCCCACCCCAAGCCCCCATCTTTTCAGTGCTAAATGGTGTCACCAACATTCTCAATTTATCTGATTTATCTGATAAATAAATAAAAGAACTTGATTTTCATATTTGTGGAAATTGCTCAGTGAAGCTGCTTCTGGCTTGCTTTTAAAATATAGATTCCAGCATTAGCAATATAAATTGAAAATGTCTTAATTAACAATGACCAATTTAGACATATAATTATGAATATTTTAAATAAGTCAGTGATGCTGAAATATATAGTAGCTCTGAGAAGAATTCTGCACTGTAAATGTTGTACAGAAAAGAATGATCATGCCTAGTTTTCAATGGATTTGTCTGTTATTTTTCCTTCCTTCCTATAGCTATAACAGGGAAAAGAAAGGACAACAAGGAAGTCTTTATACAACATACAACCATGTAAATTTAAAAATTACTGTTCCCCATCATAAACCTTTTAATTCTTTCACCTCTGCACTACTGAAAATATGAATTACTTTTCAACATTTTTTATCCTTTGCTGTCATACTCTAGGCTATTCTTCCCTTCCTTTGGACAGCTTAGACATTATTAGCTGCAACAGATTTGAAATCAGATTTAATATTTTGATTCAAATAGCAGGAGTTATAGCATGAGCTTAGAATTATGGATTTTTATTTAGATGAATTACTTGTATTCTTCCCTACATGCTTTCTTCTTTCTGTGCTGGTTAGTTGACTTCTGGTTGTGTTTTCAAAGTGGAGTCTTCTCAGAAATATGAAACTATGAACTATATGTTAAAAAAATAGAAAAAAAGGGTTCTTGGAAAATGATTCGATCCAGAAACTGCCTTTTTAAAGGGAAAGATTGGTAAAGTTCATTTTCTTTAATATAAATTAAGTTAAATAACTAATTTAAATGAACTCTGCAGTTGACAGAGGCAGAAGCATCACTAATGAGTGAAATATTCCACAGTAGTATGGGCTGAATTGACCATTGGCAGGGTTTAGGCAGCTTCCCTTCTTACATCTACACCTAGGCCACAGAATGTCTCTTCAGAAGCAGTGAAGATACACTTAAAATTGATATTTGGCCATGTTGTATAATGAAATTACCTGAAAATTAATTTACACCTGTTGCCTTCAATCTACAGTTTATATTTTCTAGATTAGAAATCTTTAGTGTTTTAATATTTCTCATTCAGTTAGTGAGAAGACCTTAAGCTAAAATAATATGTTCAAATCTTCCCTCTTGTTCTTACTGTGAATTCACAGTGCTATAGTAAAATGTAAAAGGTTTCTGCTCAGTGGTCATCTTGGCATGAATATTTTGCAAGAAATCAGTCTGACAAGAGTCTGAAAATGTCACAGACCAACTCAACGACTGAACCATGTTCGTATTTTAGTTAATGCAATATGGCCTGTGAAGTATACCATGTGCACCAAGATTCTGTAAAACTAAGTAACAAATAAAAAACCTGTATCAAACCAAGTACTAAAAATACTTAGTACTATGATGAAACTTGCAGTCTGCAAGCAAACATTTTCAAAACAATATTTTCAGTAATATTGGGGTAGATGATATATCCCCTAAATATGCCTGGGTTTATCTCTAAGATACAAAGTATGTGGACTTGCTCACACAGTTAAAGATAACCTTCCAGATATCTGTAAAACAGAGACATTAATTTGCTAAGAATCTGTCCCACAGAAGAAAAGCCATTGTGGGGGAGAAGGGCTTTGGATAAAATGCATTTTGTGCTGCATGCCATTACAGGAACAATTGCTGGCTCTGTAAGATCTTTCTTAGAACAGATCTTTGACTGAAAATGAGAGCTGAATGAAAATCGAGGCTCTGCCATAGGTAATTTCTTGGTGTCACAGGGAATCCAGTATTTCTGTACATGGCTTTTTTTTCCCTTCAAGGGAACGCTAAGATTAAATTTGAAAATATATTTTCAAATTCTGAGAGGAAATGGCTATGCATATACAACATATTATTGCTAACCAGATCATTATATTGTGTCAATTGGCATAGTTGTGTTCTGGAAAATAGTTCCCATATCATTATTAGCCATGACTATTCCAAGAGGAAGTTTTAAGTACAATACTACAAAATGCAGCTTTTTGGGCATATTTTCTTTATGTTTATGTCCCACTGAAAGCAATAACTGGCCCTTTTGAAATATAAAGCATTATTTCCTTTTCAGTTTCCAGTTCTGAAAGCATTAAATAAAGAAAAAAAAATAAAAATTTTGTGGATAATTCATCTTTTCTTCCACATGCTTTGTTAATGTATACAGCAATGGAGAATTTTAAGAGATTCTTTTGATGTGATGTTAAGAGCAAATTATCTTAATTCAGTCCAATTTATACAAGAGAATAACTGGCTCAAAGCAGTCCTATGATCAGTGTGTCTATGACTACCTTAAATACATTCACTGAGCATTATGGCTACAGATAATAGCCTTGTAGGTTAAATTGTTATACAGGTTTGGGTTTTTAAAATTGATTTTAAAAGGTCACAATTTAAAAATGATACTGTTATTTAAATGTAGGGTGAAGGTTTAAGTACAAATCACTCTAAGGTAACTTTTTTTAAGAGCAGGCTAATGCAGTATTATGTTTTATGGTGCAATAAAATTATGTGCTAAAATTATGCTCATAAATGCAGGCAAATGTAAACCAAGCTATTAGTTATGTTTTCTCAGATAAAAGTGATTAGCATAGCTATCAAACTCTTCTCCCATTTGAATAACAGAATTATGTCTGAAATCTAAGGCATGTTTGCTAAAGCTGAGTCTTAAAAAGAAATGTAAATCCAGCTATCAATGTTGTGTTTGAAAGCGAATGCAATGGTCTGCCCATCATTCTGCTAACAACTGAGAGCACAGGAACATGACCCAAATTGCAGTGAAACACATCAATATGAAATGTGCCTGAAACACTATTTTGGTAATCATTCTCAGCACTTTATCATAATCTCCTTACCGCTGATCAGACTTATTTAAAAACCATTGTGGTTTGTTTAAACGTAAGAGTGATGAAAGAGTCCTTTAGCAACAGTCACTGTGAGACAAAGTTTCATGTATAATTCATGAAGTATGTGGTCATCTACTAGCAAATTAATTTCCATTTGACAGCTATACTTCTGGTAGTGTCCTCTCAGGAAGGCACATGGTATATAATTAAATTCTGAACAGAACAAATTAAATGCTGATTACTTCATAAACAATTTCAAGGCTTGAATATTGTTACCTGTCTTTACAGGATCAAAACAGGATAGTCTGACAATGGTGAGTGAATATATTTTCTCAACCCTGTATCCAATTTTTTTTTCTAATGCCTGAGGGTTAAAATTTCAACTGGAAAATCCAACTGTGGAAAAAAAATCCCAACTAAAAAGCCAGCTCCCACTTCAAACCTGCAAGGAGCTTTCTCTACCTGTGGCTTTCCTGTAATGTTAATATTAATTGCTCACAGGCAATATTTAATATTTTAGATACAAACCACTGCTTAGACACACGTGCTCTTTCTTTTGCACCTTCTGTCCCTCCCTCCTTTATCCCCTAAATTTGGTTAATCCAAGTAACTTGATGGATATTTGCTGCAGTGATGAGAGGAAAGATTACAGATGACTGACTGACCATATGAAATTCTTCTTATTGTTTGCAATAAAAACTATTACAATACAAGATAAACTACTATATAAAATTTTACAAAGGTCTTCAAGCAGCCATGGAATGAAGAATACTGCAGGGAAGTTTTGCACATGATCTTGCTGAACAAGGAATTTTGTTAAGGTTTCTACCATGTTCCCCATCCCTGCCAATGTTGAAGGCCAGGCTGGATGGAGCTCTGAGCAACCTGTTCTAGTGGAAAGTCTCCCTACCCACAGCAGGGTGTTGGACCTGGATGACCTTTAAGGTCCCTTTCACTACCAACCCTTCCATGTTCCTTGCCTGTAATGCAACGTGAGGTTTAGCTTGTGCTGGTGAAGGCAGTGCAAATTCTTGAAGACACATTTGCACATGCTGGAGTCTCTTACTGCCTTCACTCTCCTGTGCCTATCCTACTCACATTAAGTTAGATTAAATGCAAAGATGCACTACCATGCCCTAAAATTCATCTTTCCAGTTATGGGATTTTTGCCTGTTTTTGAAATACTGGATGAACAGCTCGACTTCTGTTTACAATACCAGCACATTTTTCTGCATGTTGACACACCACCATTTATCAATCAAATATATTTTAATTTATGCTATGCCTTGATTATCTTTTTCTCTGGAAAGAATGAGGTATAACATACAGAAAAAAGTGCAGCAAGAGATTCCTGTACAATGTAGTGATAGAAATAGCCTTTCAGTAACGCAGACCAAGAAAATTTATTGAGAAAGAAAGTTTGCTTAATTCATAGATAATTTGAAAAGATGACAAGAGGAAACCTAAAAGTATCGAGATGATAAATATGTGCCTAGGCATGGGTGGTGTATACAATGTTCTAACATTGATGTATATTAGTATTTCACAGAGATAAGGGTTCACACCATGATCAGTTGGGTAAGACCCACTGGTCAAGAAGTCTAGGCCCGCTCTCCCTTTCCACTCAAAGCAGGAGTGACTGGAGTTGGATCACGGTGGTGCAGGTCATACCCAGTCAAGTTTTGAAGGAAGAGAGATAAGAAAACTGTTAGTAGATGTTGCCTGCCATTGGATTTGTTTGGTTTTGTGCCAACAACAAAAGTATCTGAAATTAGCTGATGTGGAATACTGAATTTGACAGCTCACACAATTCCTCTGGTTTGAATGGTATGAAGAGGAAAATGGTTTTGTATTATCAGTGCTGGGATGTATGGAGCACTGTTTTGCATGACATTATTTCCTCTTCACAGTTGTTTCAGTGAGAAGCTGTTTTATGATCTCAAGAAGAGACAGGGATGAGACAGGGAAGAAGAACTGAGTTCTGAAAATGCAGGGAAAGGTACAAAAATGATATCAGAGTTGGCCAGAAAGGACTAAAGAAATAAACTAAGAAATAACTGAGAAATAAACTAAGCTGTAAGCTAAAGAAACAGGGAATCTACAGATACAAGGAAAATAATAAATCCAGGTTTAACAAACGTAAAACATGAGTGAAACTGCTTGAGGTTGAGAACATAAGCACAAAGATTAATGGTGAGCAGTGGTAGCAACTGCCACGTCAATATCATACTAAGTTTGGAAAAGTTATAATAGAAAAATCTAAAAGGGAACACATTCTGTGTGGTAAATCTGAGTTCACACCATATTTAATTTTTTAAGACCCACTGGACAACAGCTATATTTAGGAAATAGCATCAGGTGGCCAAAATGTGAGGCATGATGTTACATGTGCTGAAAAAGCTGTCATGCTGCAGTGTCTGTTAAACACAAGCTGAAAGAACAGTGTATAAACTGCCAGTAAATATAAAGCGAAATGAAAACAAACACTGCAGTGCATGACTTCCTGTGGGATTTGATATTAATCCCCCACTTATGAGGAGTAGTCTGTACAACATATTTTCCCTAGGGGACTTGTGAGTTATCCAGCTAATCCTTATTCAAGGCATATGATTTGTATCCGGCAAGAAATCACACAGAATTTTTTCAATTACCTCCAAATATACAGTATTGATAATAAAGTGTGTGTGATTAGATTAAAAAAAAAAATCCTTGGAAAACAAGCTTAATGTGCACATTCCATTATGCAGTGATCAGTGCTATAACTTAAGAAGTTTAAACATCTGATTATCTTGTTATATGGTCTGTTTGGACTCAGTTAATCGCCTTTATGTTCTCAGTAATTTCTTATCCTCTTATTTCCTACACTTTTTTAATACAAATTACAGATTAATTGTCCTCATCAGTTCTCGAGTTGAGTCCCTAGTGATCACTGTGTTGTCTGTGCTGGTTTTGAACTCTCCTGTGTTTACCATTTAACACAGCTTTCCCAGATTCAGTTTCCTCCCTGATATGTTCTTCCCTCCGTGCTGACTGCATCTGTACCTTGGCCATCCTATGGAAAAGAAAATTTAAAAGCTTAGACCAAGATATTTTGCTGGTTGTCATATAAAAGACACTGGCATAGAATCTTAGGTCACGACTAGATACTTTAATGTGTGTTTGCTCCTTTCCTCTTTGAATACAGCAATGTTTAATGGCATTAAAATCTAACTTAATACTGATAAGATGAATACTTGAACTGTTGAATAGACCTTTCAGAAGAGAGATATTTCAGTTCCCTGTGAGTAAAAAGAATTGAAGTCCACTCTTTTAAAGACCACAGAGTATATCAGACAGGCTTGGCTGAAATGTTAGCTGGAGTTCAGTGCTTCCAAAAAAGCCTTGTGAGATGGAAGAATGGTCTGTGTTAGCAATTAGATCCTTTCCTGAGCCTGGATGTACATTTAGGCATTGTACATTTTTAGTTTGTGCAAAAATACCTCTTTTACTTTTCATGTTTCAAGACTGACTGGAAGACAAAAATGCCAGATGTTACATATTTGTTACTTCTTGTAGTAACATGCATGTGGTACGTATGCAGCAAATATTCCAAAGACTGAATCTTGGCATGGGACTACTAGCATGCTAAATATAGAAATTACATTGTTCAGACTTTTATTTCAAAAGTTCAAATTTGGTATGTTGCTGCTCATTTAAATACACATAAGGAGGCGGAAAGGATATAGGATATTTTAAGTTTTCCCAAATTTTCTTTAAGCAACATTTTCTATGCAGCTGGCAGCTCTTTATTTCCACTGAGATGAGAAAATTTGCCAGAAATTCCTTCCTTGCTAATGAAACATAGACTGAGTTTGTCCATTTGTTTAAAATACACAGATTATCAATTTACATTTTTTACTGAACCATTTTAACACAGTAAGTGTAGATAAGGGTGAGTGATTTCAGAAAGGATGAAGAACTTTGCATTCTCAGAATACACAGGACCTTTTCTAAATCTCTTGGGACTCTAACAAGGAATTTAACAGCGTATTGCAGTTGTTAGGTACTAAGAGTTCCAGCCTCAGCTCTGAGAATATCTTATTGGGAGTTTGGGTGACTTAATCTGCATACCTGCTAGTTTGCACATATGTGTTAAGATTAATATCAGTTTTATGTCTGTGATTTATTGTGTAGGAGCATAGTTTCTTCTAGATGGGTTTCTGTCATGCGGGAAAGAGAATATTTTGACTTTGTAGTCTATGATTTTCCCATATTTGTTTAAAATGTGGGCTTGTTCTTTTCATATCTCTTACAAGTGGTAGAATTTTAAATCCTGAAGCCAGCAATTTTCCTAGTTAATTTTGGGAAGATGTCACAGAAGCTATTGAGTCCGTAAAATTCACTTTCTCACTGTTCCCATGACTGAACAACTACAACAGCTTTGCTGTTAGAACTGTGTTTGAGCTTCAGCTCAATATTTGCTGAGTCAGAAGGAGAATTTCTATCTGATAGGCCTTTCTGCTGCTTCATACAACAGTCAATTCATAGTGATCCCAGTTTTTTATTGTTCATAACTTCCAACAGAAATGTGCCCAGGTATTGAGATGATCCTGGCTTCTTATGGTTAAATAGGTCAACTTCTTGCTGTGTAGTAAAATCCACTTATTTTATGCATCAGAATTTTATTCACTTGGGTAAGATATCAATTCAGTGTTAGGTCTGTAAAATATTCCAAGCCTTTAGCAGTTCTGTAAACATAAAATTCTTAGTTGGCTCAGGTAACCCATAAATTCAGTAAAAAGCAGGAAAGACTGTGTGTGTCTTACAGTTAGGTTAGTATTGCTTGATGGGTTTGTTCCCTGAGAGCTGGAAATAGAGTGTCATGAAATTATCTTTTTCTCTGTCCAGACACTCAACTTGTAATTACGCTTTGTTGTAGAAACATCTCACTTTCCATAGGTCAACTTTACATGTTTGATGAAGGTAGAAGGACAAGGTGAGGAAGTGGAAAGGTGTTTTCTGTCGATTCCAAGTAGTAAACTGCTACCTGGGGTCTTGTTCCAAAACTGGAAACTTTGTTGCAGATAATGATGCAATGGCATCAGCAATGTCATTTCCTTTTCCAAGTAAATACAGTACTTTGGTAAGAAATGCTTCTTGTCCGTCATGTGCCACAGTCTTAGTTCTAAATACTTTTAAAACTCTTAAATCCTTGGATGATTGAACAACCTATACAACAATCTGGATGTCTAAAAAGAGAACCCATTTGTTCTCTACACACCATCTCTCTAATGAAATAGAAACTAGTAGATGGAAATTCTGAGGACATGAGATTCTTGCCAATAAGAGGTTGGACTCATGCTGATGGTTAACTTGCTGAACACCAGGAACCTAGGAAGAGCCAAGACTATTTCCTCTCTTTTACTGCATAGTAAAACTCCATCACAAAATTCAAGGAGTACCTTTTGAATGCTTAAACTTAGTTTGTGATCAACAGATTGTCTTACATGACCCAAAGGACTTTTCATCCTTATAGGTGCCAGACATACATTGAAAAACAATGGTCTATGTGACATCGCTGTCTCACATATGATGTTTAAATTACTGAGAAACCAGCATAGCAATTGCCATGTTAATTTTTCTTTTTGGCACTTACTGATTTGACTACTAATGGGCAAGATCTGTCTAACGCCTCATGTAACTTTCCAGAACCTGAACTGTACTTAAAAATTAACTCAATTTATGGTTCCCTGAGGAACAGCTATTGTCATAATCTGTCTTTATTCCATCAGTAGAAACTTGAGCTCAGTAAAGTGTTTATTGTGCATAAGCCACATACTAAACTCTTGTATATATGGGGGCTACCTAAGGGGCCCAATTTTAAGAAACCATATGGGTAGTTGTAAAGCTAAAATCTCTGTACCTCTGACTAGTCCCAGTGTGTACCAAAATCCTGAAGGCTGCAGAAAGAGTTGTCTGTTGGCACAGTTTTGTCAAACTAATGCTGACCACTCAAGTGGAATCCTAACAAATTGAAATCATCTGGATGCACTGACAGAAGCCAAAAAACTGACTTTATATTGCTTTTTCCAACAGAGCAACCAGACCACAACACTGGACCACGTGGGTGGCCTCACCCACTTACACATATGACACTTCTGGAAGTGAAATGGCTATGAAATCACTGACTTGCCCTATGTATAAAACAGCTCATTTGTCTTGGTGCCTTAACAGGCTGTGATGAGTCATCTTTATGGCCAAGGTTCTCAAATTCAAGACAAGGAAAATTTGACAATTGCACAATTACTTTTCTTCATGTGCAGAGCTAAGTATTGGAGGACTTCACTTACCTAGCACTGCTGTGTATAGAGAGGTTGATGTGTATCATTCTGAATGACAAACTAGTGTACTTGAATTGTGCTTTCCAGGAAAGACATTTTTACTTGTTCTAGGTACAAGGTATTTGAAGAACTAGAGCAATCAAATAAACTGAATAAAGTTTGCTTTGCAGCTTTTCAAGCTATGTAAGTATCCCTGCTGCAAAGACGGGAATAAAGCCACAGATCTAATTTTTTATTTGTAGAAAGATTACTGGAAACAGAATTTATCCTATTGTCTTAATTTAATGCTTACAATCTAAAGAATATATTAAAGAACACCTGAGGGCCAAGTGAGCATGATTCTGTAGCTGACCGAGAGGTACACAAATTGCTCTTGGAAAGCATTAGGGAGATGACTTTCCTTGTTCCCTGAGCTATGATGGTTTGGATAAAATAGAAACTAGATCTTGCCAAACAAAACTTTTGGTTTCTGAATACATCTAACAGGAAAGAATTAAATAATTCACTGAATTCAGTAACAAAGTTCTCATCAGTTTCAACAGGGCATTGAGGGGGGTGAGCAGAGACAAGGTTTCACTATGAGCAGTTAGTATATCCTTTGAAGAATATATGGTGAATAAGAGTATCAATTCATACTGGATTCTTTTAGAGGCAAATCATTCAAGCAGAAAAAAAAATTGAATGTTAAAAGCAGTTGATAAAATTAAAAAGAGTTTCCTTCTTCCTGAGAAATTTTAACTTTCTATTTATATTACAATAGGAGGGAATGGCTCCAGTGTGGTAAAGCAACCTGAAACCCAATGAGCATTCAGGGGTACACAATGAAATCCTGTTTCTTGCTCCTCAGACCATCATAATACAAACTGTCAAATCTATGTGCTATCATTTCTGAGCAAATGATCATCTGATGACCATGGATTTTACTGAAATTTCCATTAAGGCTTTGTTAGAGTTTCTAATTATTTTATTTTTTGCATTGTTTGGCCCCTAAGAATGGATGTTTTCATGCATTTGTCCTGCAGCTGCAACACAATGCTTCTATTGGTATTTGCGTGCAAAATGTGCAGCAAGAAATTGATGGATGCCACGTGTGCCCAATAACAGCAAAAAGGGAGGGAAAAAAGAAGGATAAAACAAACTCCTCCACCCTAGTAAGAGGTTTAAATCATAACTGCCTCAGGAGAGAATTGTTTCCTCCTTCAGTAGCAGCCTAAACTCTTGAACACAGCACAGCCAAGACATATCCCCTGAAACAGTGACTGAGCATTAAACAGTGCTACATCTCTTTTATGAAAAACATTCTCTGAAAAGCTTGCATAAACAAGAAGCCCACATGTTCAGCTAAACTATTTTTTGGTGCTCTCACAGCATTTGTTGACTCATTTGGATTTTTTCATGTGTGTAACTCTTTAACTTCCATGCTCCCTGCACTGTAGGCAAGTGTTGATTTTTCTTTCTCAATCATCCGTGGTTCATGCATTTTCAGAATGAGCCTATACAAAAGTTATTGTGTCAGTGATTGCCATTAAAATTTTAGTGCATGATAGCTGTTCTTCCAGCATTTTTATAACTTTGTTAAAAGCTAAAATTTACCAGTAATTACTCTATGTTAATATATGGCAAAATATATTAGTATTAGCAATGATAAAAGTATTGTGTCAGGCTTAAGATTATGACTAGAGTTAACACCGCAGAATTTTATACGTTTAGAGCAGGAATTAAATTTCCAAAATGCATCCCCTCCCAAAACCCCAGACAGTGTTTGCCAGATGTCAACAACAGCAGCAGACAAGGTTTCAGGAAACCTAGAGCCTGTTCTCAGAAATGTTGGTCTAATGCACAGCTTCGTCCAGCTCCTTCTTTTGCTTTTGGTTGCCTTGCTATCTTTTGTTTTCTTTGCCTTGTCAGTGACATTTTTTCAGTGTGGAGGTTGTTTACAGGGTGTGTTCAGACACTATTTGTTGCAGCTGGGTCTCAACCCATTTGGGCCTCTAAGCTGTAGCCCTTCATCTTTATATCAATTTCATGTTTCTCCAATGCCTCTGTGCATGTATAGAACAGTAGAGGCAAGACTGTTGTCTCTCCATCCTTCTTTTTTGTTTGTTTTTTTTTTTACCATAGTGTTTTCATCAAATCTCAATTAAGCTATGCTTTTAAGAAGTCATTATTTGTCTTCTTTTTTTTTTTGATATCTAACTTGAGATATGGTACTTTCATCTGCTGAAGAATGCGCAATTGCAAATGATTGAGTGATATATAGCACTAAATAGTCCAAATCAAGTACTTTGAAACTCACATTTAGAACTGGAGTAGGTACCTTTAATCTTTGTTTCCCACCTTTAAGGGCTGATAATATTCCTTCAAATCATGGAAGTGTATTTATGTGATATCCTGGCATGCTGTTATAATAATTTTCTCCTAAAATTCCATAGAGCAATTAATAGATTTTTTTCAAAACATAGCTTGACTAATAGACTGTGTAGTCAGAGGCAGTACATTGAACAACAAGAAGAAAAGAAATTTGGCTGTATCAATAAACCTTTGTATCATTTGACATAGAATCTTGCAGAAAATTGCCAAGTGGAGTTGTAAGTAAAAGACTGAATTAAGTCATGCAGTTAGTTATGCAGACAACTTTCATTCTGTGATTTATAGCTTTCAGGCCTTAAATTCTGACCCCTAGTAACATTCTCCTAACACAGTTATTTAGGATACAAATCTCAAACAATATGAAATTCTCTGCCTCTGATCATTATGTTCAGAAAGCAGTTAAACATTTGTGTTCCTGAAGAAAGAGGCCAAGTATATTTGCAACATTTTAGATTATGTGTTTTTAAATATTTCTGTTTCTGCTGCTATTTTTGTGCTCAGTTTTTCAGGAGTGTGTGTATACAAGTAGAACAGAATGTCAGAGCCTGAAGTGGCAATTCCAAGTAATAATAGCTTTTTCAACTGTACTGTTGTTGATACATCTGAACGCCTGTCCAAATCTCTATGGATTCCGTGATGCCTTAGGCAATCTTGTATCTCAAATGCAACAATCTGCCACACGTGAAGACAAAGCGTTTGAGTACCTGCTCTAAACATCTCTTAGGCTGCCAGTTCATGATCCAGTGCCACAGACTGCTGTGAGACTTGTCACGTTGAGAGTGAGAAGAGCTCAGAGCTAAACATCCCGCACCTCATGGGCAGTAAATGCTACAGAAGGAGTGGCCTGGCTTTGTATCTGGGTGTCCCAGGCACATGGTCCTACAGAGGAGGAGATGGTCTTCCCACCTCTCCTCCCTGTTTCCAGGCCAAACAGTGTTTCTGAGTTCATGCCAGCAGTGGTCAGCAGAGAAAAATTCCATTTTGATGACTTGTCAGTCCTAAATGCATTCAAACAGGATGTTTACTGACATTAAGGTAAATGAAATGATGAATATGAAAGTTCTGTGCAACATGAAATTGATATAAATTAGTTATGAATACATTTACTCAAAGTTCTGAAAGAGCTTTCAGCAGGCAGGCAGCAGAGCTGTTTGAAAATTATGGGAGAGGTTTTGTGAGAGAGAACAACTTTTATCAAAAGTATTTTGTTCTCTTGTTGCATTTAAAACCCATAATTTATCATCATTCTTTGGCTTGGTTTGCGTTATTTTATATAACTAGCTCACTGATATTCTTTTTTTTTTTTTGTATATAAATGTCTGTGTGGGAAATATGAAGAATGTGAATCGTGTATGGCTGTCACTATAGTCCAGAGTGGCTTGTCATTCGTGTACAGGTACGTTTTGACATCCTGCATAAAGAAATCAGAAACAAGTATTTGGCAGATTTTCTATACAAGCTAATATCTTGCTGGTTCCTGCTTTTTTGACCAGCCTAAAGAGGTTTTAGAGGTGGGAATAATTACCTAGAACTGTTTTTAAAATAATTCTCCACTTGTTCAACTTGAAAATAGAAATAGCACACTTTTGTTGGGTTGTTTCTTGAGAAAGCTTTTCCTTTGCTGTCACACACCAAAGTAAACATTTTTCATAGGGTTTTGAGAGAACATTACAAATAGATATTCTAGCACCGATCCACATTTCATTCTGGTGACTTCATATCAGTTAGCTGTAACTAATGTCACTTGAGCTATTTCCAACTGATTTACACTGACAGAAAAACAGAAGCAATGGAGTTATAACCAATACCTATGAAAATGAATTCTGCTCTACTCATCTAATAAAGTGATATTAGATTTAGGTTTCAAAATTAAAGTCCTGTTCCTGCAAGCTCTTCTCTCCCCTTTTTTCTCACCTCTTCAGCAGCTCCTCAGAATAAGGATTGGATCCTAAGTGTCCATATGTGTTCTTGAAATGTCCAACACAGCTACCAAGATTGGGTCAATGGCTCTTTTGATTCTTTCAACACAGTGCCCTAGGGATGCAACTTTTTATTAGCTACAGGCAGCTTTCTTAAAAACTTTGATTAAAATGTGACTAAGGAGGTATACTGGCAATTTTGCTTTTGTTTCTGTTTAACCAGATTAAAAAATAAAAAGGAAGGGAAAAAAATGTTCTGCTGAATTGCATGACTTCATGGACCATATTTCACATTCCTCATTGAAATGTGGTTAAAATAATCTTGTACTTAACCGGTTCCAAACCTTCAAACAGCAATGTGTTTGGCTTCTTTTTTTTTTCATATGTCAGCTTAAAAGATGGCTTATTTTTTTTCTTGGTCTGTATTTATCAAATAGTTACATATTGTAATTACAAAACATTCATTAATTAATATGAGCACTGTAATTCATATAAAACAATTATAGCGTTTAGAGTTTTCTGAAAGCTACTATTGCTGCCTTAGCCCTTTTAAAATATATACTCCCCAAAGGACAAAATGTGATCTATTAATATGTATGCATTATTACTTTTTTTGTAACTCTGACTGCTGATGTCTCTGAATATGGAAGCATTTAGAGGTTATAGACGGTCCGCTAGTCGACTTGCAATTCTAAGTGCAATATTTTCTAAAACCTAAAAAGCATTATTAATTACCCTCTGTCTGTATTAGAGAGTATAATATATTTTCTTCTGGAGATTTCACATTTCCTGTGATCCTGCAACAGCAGTACTTGAACTTGTTAGGTTATTTAGAATAATTGGCAACACAGGGATAAAAATTTCTGGTTGACTGCTAATTGCACAAATTAATAAAAATAATTCATCTTACATCACTCTAGCCTTTAAGCAGCTTTCTTACTTTTTTAGGATCCAGCAATTCTGAGATTATGCATTCCCAGCAGAAGGAGTTTACCTTCTTGCAACTGAAGGGTAGAATATTTATGTGCAAAGCCTTGTAAAAGGAAAAATTGAGCTGATTCAATAATGTATACATTCCTCCCAAACTAGAATGAGGTATTTTTAATTTATTTTATATTTTCTACTTTATTCAAAAGTATCTTGTGTCCCCACTGCTTAATTGGCTTGATAAAAAACGTTTGTTACGCAGGTCTGGAACTGAAGGGAAGTGATTGGCTCTTTTTAAATGTATTAAGTGTAGTCAGTTTGCTTTTTATAAATTGAAATAAAAGAACTACTTAAAAAATTTTCAATTCTTCTCCATGATCAGTCTATTGTCACATGCATTTGGCATTCATTATATGTTAGCCCCAGGCGCCTCCAGTCTTGTACTCAGGCCAGCAGTAATTTGGTTTATAGAGATCATATGGCAGGGAAACAGACCTTGAAAGACAGAACTCTAAGAAGCATATTTGATGAATTTCCTATGATTTGAGTCTGGGTTTATTCTTTCCTGTTGTGGAGCAGACACCCTACAGCACACGCGCTGAGGCCCGATGCGCCTGAGCAAGGGGCCAATTAAATGACAATATGCGCACTGTTTTTTTGCACATCTTGGGTTGCATTTCCTATCAGAGAAAGGGAAGGGATGATGGGAGGGGGAGGAGAGGAAGAAAAAAGGGGGGCCTTGTAAAGGATCCAAATATGGGCAGGAAACCACACAGAGTGAAGGTTGCCTTTGTCATTAACAATTAATGTAACCACGAATGCTGGAAAAAAAAATATGCTGCGGCTGCGAGCGGCGGTGGCACAGCCAGTGCAGCACGTCTCCCGTCTGCCCTCCTTCCCAGCAAGCCTGGCATCCTGGTGCAGCCAGCTCCAAGACCTCTGCTGCTCTAGCAGATCAACCAGCAGCTATTTAACTCTTCTACTCAGGCAGATCCCAGTCATTCTCCAAGTGTGCCTAACAGGTAGTGGGAGTAGCAGAAATGGATCTCAGAAATTTCCATAGTCAAATGGTTTTTTTGCCATTAGCTCTTCCCCTCTTGATCTGCATACTTGAGCTTTTATAGGCTGACCTGATGCTCTTGGATGACAAGGGAGGTGTTTTCATATAGGCCAGGTTAGGCCTGAGCTAAGTGGTAAGGCTGGGTTTGGACACACTTATATTCCACACCACTCTGGTCACTGGCGTTGATGGGATGCCATAAGTAGTAAGCTATCAACCACCATGAGTGAATAGATATAAATGTAGACCTAAACAGGAGGTTATTCTTCCTCCTTGGGTCCTTGGGCACAACCTTTACACCTAAACAGCACAAACACATGCACATGTGCACTCATGTAGGGAAAATTTCTCTCTGGGTTTTATTTCATTTAAAGGTCTTAATTTCTTTGATGATGTCCAGAAACTGTCCAGGTCCCTTTGGGGTTTGGGTTTTTTTTGATTGATTTTAATTCCTTTTCCCCTCCTCACTTCTCCTTTCCTCTCTCTTTCTCTTCTCTTCTCTTCCCCCACCCCCCAACTTTTCCTAGTAGTTTATAAATGCCACTTTTCATTAACGTGACCAAAATGTCATCAAGTAGTTTAATGCTCTTTAATGTCCTTGTATCGTTTACGTTTTTTGAACAGTGTGGAAATGAATCCCATCTGTGGATTTGCTAACATCAAAAAAGTTTGACAGGCTATTTAGACGTGCTACTTCACGTTGCATTAGCATGTACAATGTCAGAGAGGCAGGAGCCAGAGTGAGGCCATACCACGCCACCTCACTCTTGACCCCTCCTATAACTGCTCTGAAAGTGGCAGATCACTTACCTCAGAAAATGAAAGTCAATTGTGAAGTATCTCGGCCTGGACAGGAGCCCAGAGGCCCCAGGAAAAGTGTGAAGCCTAAATAAAAAGAGGCAAAAATCTTTCTGTAAGAAAAAAAAAAAAAGAGAGAAAACAAAATCAAACCCATCCTCTCTTCCTTGCTGGTGCCAAGAGATCCATATATCATCCGCTGGGCAAGTGTACACGTCCTAATGTTGTCTGATGTTTCATTTTTAACTTGTAATGGGACTTTTTTGTTTTTCTTCTGGGTGTTTAAATGCTTCCAAAGTCATCTGGTTACACTTTTCAGGCTGCTTTTTTTTTTTTATTTGTTTCTCCTTGCATATTGGCCAACCAAAATAATATTGTTTCTGAAATAGGTGATGCTGAGCCATCTTGTCAAGGCTGTCCTCACCCTTGAAAGGACTTTTGAAAGAATTTTTGATGTGATTATTAAAGTACTCCCTCTGCAATACACTCTGCAGGTTAGTACATATCACAGAAGTATAATTTTTTTTTTTTTAACCTTTATTGCTGCAAATGTCTCATAAACAAGGCTCATGGATTTAACTAACTGTTTAATATGTGATGGGTGCATTTTAAATTTCTTTGGCTTTTTGCCATGAGAGTGACATGCCCCCCTTTTAAGGCATTACTGTAAAAAGAGATGTGGCTTTTTATTTCAGGAAAACAAAAGCTTCTGTTCTTCCTGAGACACAGGGAACAGCAGAGTGCATTTTAACTGTTAATCATTATGGATAAATGGATAATAATTTCCACCTCTGAGTGCACTAGGATTTACTTGCCAGTTTTTTTTTAACCCTCCCCCATACTGCATTTTCATATGCAAATATAATTTAAGTAAGAATGTAAATAAATAACCTTGTATAGTGGCACCAAGTTTTCAAAGCCAAGGTAATCTTTTATAAGCATGAAATAAAAGTGCCTTTAAGGCAATTATTATAAGTGCACAAGTTCTTTAGTCTTTAGCAGTCAGGTTTGTCTGAGATAACACATAATTGTGCTGTTAGTTGTGTCACACTGAAAGAGTAAAACACAAAGTATGAAAACAATAAACAATGCACCTTATTTTACTCTTTGAATTGGTTGGGTTGTGATAATTTCAGTAAAGGGAGGATGAAACTGGCACATTTCATGCCCTGATAGAAGCACTATTTGCACAGAGTCAGGATCCAAACACCAAGGAGGAGACAATCAGGTTACATTTATATTCATTTAGAAAACCTACACATTTGCCATTCCATTCTAATTGTTTGATCCTGTGGTTCTTATGCCAAACGTGGGTAAGCAGGATGGACCCTCTTAGATTTTTCAAATAAATTTCAAGCAAAAGAAGCTCATGGGTTTTCCTTATGCATTTTATAGGAGACATGGAAACAACACTGGAGTTTATTTTGGAAGCATTTACCACGTAGGGAAATCCAATCTTTTCACTCATGATGGCTCAAATTCTCTCACTGTTCTGACATCTGAAACAAAGCTTTGAGCCTGTTCAATGCAGGAAGAATAAACCGAACAGTTACAAAGCTCTGGTTCTAGAAGAAAGCTGTGAGGCTTCACTGAAAATGTAGTAAACTAATTATGGGTCTGCTGTTAGAATGAAAATCCATGTTTTTTTATAAACACACACGCAAAACTTGTGTATAGAGAGCAGAGAGAGTCCTCTGAAAAACTGACACAACCGTGAAAAAATCTCAAAAATTACCACTGGGCCAAAAATTTATCAAAGCTTCAATACAAGAGAAGCTGTTGTCAGTCAGATTTAGATGCTCATGTCTTTCCAGATGTGCTTTGGGGACTTTTGTAATAATTTAGTTGGTAGTTGGAGCAGAGTGGGGCCCTGAATGCAGGGCCTGAAAGAGCACACTGCTCACTTCAGGCTATTTCTGATATCACACTGGGTCTTGCTTTCTGGTGTTAATTACACCCCAGCCAGTGGATACGAAATTATAGCCACTTGAATACCGGGGAGTGAGGAGCCTGTGTGCAGCCATTAATACTCATTAAAAGTAAGATCAGAAAGGGACCTTAACTATGTCCTTTGCTACGGGCTAGATGACAGGTCCAGCCTCAGCTGGGTTAATTACACTTTGGGCAGCAAGTTAGCAGAAGTGACGTGCAAGTTTTCAGGCCATAGTGACAGTGAAAAGAAAAGCTGAGATGATCACAGGTAGACAAATATGAAAATTTTCTGTCTATAAATTTAAAATTAAATTGGAATACACTGGTCGTAACCAGATGAAGGCAAGCCATTTGTAAGGAATAAACTGTGTAACAAACCCAGGAAACAGAACACTTGCATATCTCCTTGAATGTGTAAAATCAAATTGCAATTGACAATTACTAGCTATCTAGACTATATGAAGGAAAAAAAAAACCAAACAGAAAAAGCTTCTACCAGAGTTGGAAAAAATTCCCTCAACCCTCATGAAAAACTTCGATGGAAATGAAGAAAAATAGTAATGTTTGTAGCATTTTTAGATGATAACTTGAATTTTTGTGATGAATGAGCTTGCTGACAGATGAATGTTATAGACAAAAAAAAATTACAAATGAAAACATTTTTCCCATTTGAAAGTTTCTATTAGAAGTATTCAATAGGATGGTTATTTATTGAAAAGCACTCATTTTTAAACAGAATATTTGTTTAATCAAAAGCTTCTCATTAGATTCCATAGAGCACTTGATTTTAAGCTCAGCTATGTTCTATCAAAAATGTGAAAAATGGAAATTCTTCTTAGGCTGCTGACAGTAGTTTGGTATGTAATACAAACTCGAGTCACTTCAGAATAGTTTCTAGAGGCAAATTAATCTGTAACAGATTAAAGGGCTGTTATGGAAGAAGGTTCAGCAGCACTCTGCCTGTTCCTCTGATATATTGCAAATTTTGAGACATCTGTGGAAGACAAAGAGGGATAGAAAAATAATTTTAAGATCAGTTTTAATTTTATCTCCTAACAATAGTGGAGACAGTAGGAGGAAGTGGCAGGAAAATGGACGTGGTGCCCTCTCTAAAAGTTTTGTTTCTGAGAATACAAACTAACATCCTTCTATCAGCTGATGGGGTTTTAGGTGGTTTCTACTGCTGCAGGGTACAGTTTCTATACTGAAAGTGAATATTTTAAAGGAATATTTTGTTGTACATAAAGTGAAACAAACTTATCCAAAGAGCTTTTTGATTCCTTTTGGGAAATCTGTATCAGGTATCTTGCTACAGAAAACTGTTGAGGAAAAATAAATATATTTATTGTTTTCACTGCATAAATGTTTTTTGATAAGTCTACAACTATCATCTCCATTTTCCACTTCTCTTCTCTTCTCATCTTCTTTTCCTCTTTTGTTCTCATCTTTTCAGTGTAGAAGAACAGGACAGGGAGGGCTTAGAGGCATTTTTGTAATTGCTGAACAGGGCTTACACAGAGCCAAGGCCTTTTTTGCTTTTTTACTGCCACACTCGTGAGGAATTTGAGGTACATGGGGGGGGGGGGGGAGGAGCCACAGCTGGGACAAGTAATCCAAACTGACCAAAGGGATATTCCAGACCATATGGCATCATGCTCAATATATAAAATATGGGAAGAAGGAGAGATGGGGGATGTTTGGAGTAATGGCATTTATCTTCCCAAGTCAGTGTTACCCTGATGGGGCCCTGCCTCCTGAGGATGCCTGCCTGCCCATGGAAAACTAGGAATAATTCCTTGTTTTGCTTTGCTTGTGTGAGCATCTTTTGCTTTCCCTGTTAAACTGTCTTTACCTCAGCCCATGAGATTTGCAGCTTTTACCCTTCTGATTCTGTCCCCTGGTGTCACTGGTGGGGGAGTGAGTGAGTGGCTGGGAGGGCCTTGGTTGGTAGCTGGAGTTAAACCACAGCAAGGTCTCACAACATCTCTTAGATGGTCCTGGGCGCTTTAAAACCAAGGCTTATAACACTTCTTAATGGACAAAAAGGTGTTGGAACTCAGCTGAAATTGCTGGAAAACTTACTGAAGAGGCATCTTTTAGCCCAGCTGGCAAAATACCTTTCTGATGAAAATATAAACCTCTGACATTTTAGCAAGATGTAGGACTTTTTAAGAACTGCAACAGTATCTTAAAGGGAATTGGATTCATACTGAAAGGTACCCTTGAAGACTTAAAATGAATTGCTTCTTATTTTGATTTACACACTCTAATAAAGCTGTCAGCATTTTGGCTTCCCTTTTTAGAAAAACTTTAAGGATCCTTGTGAACTGGTTTGAATTCATTTTGGATTGGAGATTCTCTCTCAATCCCAGTAGGGGTAGTAGTCTGTGATTCATAACATGAACCAAGTTGGAGTCTCCTATTCCTATTTGGATTTGTCGGTTTACCTGAATAGTTTCCTTTCTTGTAAAATGCCATAAAAAGTCACTTGATTTACTGAATTCCTGACAGGATTCCATGGTTAGTATTAGATTTCCTCTCTAAAACACAACTGAAGTTGTAAAATTGACTAAAGAAGAAGCTGGTTATTGTGAACAGAAATGCCTGATGCATGATGAGAGTATCAGGAAATACACTGCTGAAGCATTTGATCTGAACTGAACTTTAGGTAAGAGGGAGTGTGCCTTTTCTGTCATGTCTGCTTGGGACACACTGGCTGTTCATCTTGAAATCCATGCCAAAAATCCCAATGACTTCAACAAGAATCAGGCTGGTCCATATTTTACAAAAGAAGCTAAAATGCTTAGCAGAAAGTTGGCTAAATTCTCTACAATTTAGTGAAGTAAAATTTCCAGTAATGAAGAGGTCATTCTTCCTGAAGACCAATAAATCCAAACAACATTGCAAATCTCTGCACTTTCAGTGTCTGAAGTTTCTGTTTGTCTTTACCTTCATCTGTGGCTGTTTCCAATGGATGGGAGGATCTCAGAGATGCAGTGATTTACTTCATTTTAGATACAGCATTTCTCTTTGCCTTAGAACTGTGACTATACAAAGGGACAGCATTTCAATAGCCTTTCTTCTTCCCGTGGTTTCTTTTTTTAAGGTGTTAAAAAGGAAGAGAATATGCATCCTTGTATTACAGAAATAATTACAGCTGCATCAGTGAAACTGTAATTTTACTAGCTCTGTGCAACCAGAATGTTAACACTGCTCTAAAAATGTGCAGATATCTACATCCCTGTCTGAGTTAAACTGCTTGGAAAACTTTGGAATAAATGTGAAGGTTCTCCCACCCGTCCAATAGCATGATGTGAGAGCTGCTACAGTACTAGTTTTGTTTCAATACAAGACCTGCACTGTAAACCTTTGGTGGCTGAAAGGTAAATTACATTCATGCAAAACAAAACTGATGGACTACTGAAAGCTGTAGCTGCTGAAGTAAATTCCTGTGTGCTAAATTTATGGGAACTATGCACTGTGTACACCACAGTACATTCACTTGCAGATTCAACTTTCAAACGACTTTCATTACCACAATAAGTAGCAATACTCTGAGAACAAGGTCCATCAGTGATGAGTATAAAGACATAATTTTGTTGTTGGAAATATATACTAATCAGCATATATTAAACCTTGTGTGGATCAAGGAACATTGCTTGTATATTTATTTTCATTTACTATTCATTACTGCCATAGAAGTAATAGCAGGGCCTGAAGGCTCAGTTTAAGAGGTGCCTTACTGTATTAACACTGTTAACAGATTTCATCTTGCAGTTTAGGGCCTCCAGTGCCAAAATTTCCTCCTAGATTCTGTGTTTGTCCTTTAAAAATGTGCTTGTTTCCTCCACAGCCACATCTCCTGTTTCTATTCTATATGATTCTGCCTTACTGCAGGGACCAGCTACTGAGAAAGACTGAAAAAAAAAAGGAGACTAAGGATTGGGTAATGTCTGCATTATAGAAAAATTCGGTGTTTGGATTGAAGACCAGGAAAATGGTAATTCTGTTTTCTGGAGGTTTTTGCTGAATTTTGGGTTGCTGTCTCACCTGAAATTTTTTTGTGTGATGTTAAATGTGATTCTTGTACTTCTCACATCAAATAATAGAAAAGACAGCAATTATTAGTCTTTCAGATCACATCCATTTAATACACTTTTCTCATATGACATTTCTTATTTCATATTCTAAAACCAGGGAGTCCTTAAGAGCTTGCACACATACTATTAGTTGAGATATACTTGTTAAAGTGCAGATACTTCAGACATGACATTCTGCACACTTGACTGGAAAAATACAGTTTACTGAACAGACAAGACAAAATTGAATCCAACCCCTGTTACATGGAAGAAAGTTCTCCTTACCAATGGACACCCATTAAGTGAACACAATCGTGCTTAGTAGCACTGTCAGCCCACAAAAACAAAAAGGATTTTTATTTTGATTATTTTTAAAGTTTAATGACAAATCCTTTCCCTTCTTCACATTAAAAAATAAAAGCTGTGCTGGAATCCCATTAAGGGACTGCTTTAGAGCCTGGTTCTCTGAGGCACTTACATTGTTTAAATTTTAATTTCTAGTCTGAAATTTTTATTTAAAACAGTACTTACAAACAAAAAAAAAGTTTCTCATAGTCTATGGTTTCTACTCTTGAAAACTCTTCTAAGCTTTTACCTGTCCCAGTGTATTCTTTGCCAACTCCCAAAGGCATGTTTTCCCTTCCTCTGGCCTTCCCTAGTCAGTGCTGTGGGAAAGCACTCTGCTTAATGCCTTCCCATGGTATTTTGACAAGGAATAGAATATATGAAAAGACAGAAGACTACATTCACCTTTGGTGTAATGACATGGAAGGCAATTCAAATGGCAGTCAATGAGGCAACAGCACAGATAAATTAATTTCATGCAACATATTGGTTTAGGAAATTTCTGACATGGATATAATGTTTGGAGAAAGGACTATAAACAATATTTTATTCTGTGAGTCTTTATTCTCATTCTCTCTTGTGCTGTGAAGTATTATTTTCTCCCTAATTAGAAATTATTTGTAGAGTAACTTTTTGTTCATGTGATTTATTCATTGCAATTATCTGACCGGTGCAAATCAATATTTAGGCTGTTTTGAGTAAAGAAGTGGGTCAGATGTTACAATTCTCTTTCATAACCAGATGCAAAAAAAAAATCTCAGAATTAAGAGGTGTCACATATGGAGCACTGTCCAGAGGATCTCCATACCAGGTTTCAGCATCTCGTGGTTACTGTCCTGTCTCTCATTTTGCAATAGAAATGTTGTAAGCAGATCTCTGTAACCAGCCAGTTCCCTTGCTCTCTGCTTGCACACCTCTTGCTTATTCCTAGTGCCCAGTGGGGTGCTGAGACTAAGAGAAATAGATCAAATAGTTTAAAAATCTTCCAAATGAAACATGAACCTGCATTGTTTCCCTCTGATCTTACTCTGGAGATTCTCTAGGTTTAGGATTTTTAAAACTACCTTCAGAAATAAACACTGTAATTTCTCTGAAAAGTCTTTCTAATTACTTTTTGTTTGTGTTTGTTTGTTTGTTTATTTGTTTGAATGTCCTCTAGAGTTCTGGTATATTTATGTGATTTTCAATTCTTGTATACAGAAGAAATTATTTTCTGTGAGGGTGGTGAGATACTGGAAAGTTTCCCAGGGAAACCCCCTGGGACATCTCATCCTTGGGAATGTTCAAGGCCAGGTTGGAAGGGGGCTCTGAGAACCTGGTCTAGTGGAAGGTGCCCCTGCCCATAGCAGGGGGGTTGGAGCTCTATGATCATTAAAGTCCCTTCCAACACAAACCATTCCATGATTCTCTCATTTTTGCAGGGAGCCTTTAGAGAACCTGCAGTAAAAGAGATACAGTCCTGTCCACCCATAGGGGTGACTAACACTTGAAAAAAAAAAGGCACAAACACAAAAAATAATGCCTGGTTTAGAAACATCAGGTTAGATTTGAAGACTGCCAATGGCTTTCCTGCATATCTGTTATTCTATTCTGTGACTTTTCTGAATACAGTTGGGATATGAGTTGTTAGTGTATTGGACTTGCTCTACAAGTTTAATGCAGTCTGTATAGACTACACTTGTGTAATGCTTAGAAAATAGATTATATTCCACAGGCACTGTGCTGTTCAGAAGTAAGGCTGTAAGAAACACTGAAGTCATACAGTTACATAAATGTCAGCAAGAGGGAAAATTTCCAAATTAATACAGACATTCCCAGAGAAACCTGTTTGTCACTTCTCTTTCATGTTTTTAGATGTGTTTGGTGGCTCAGCACAAACATGCCACTGTCACTGAATGCTCAGAAGTTGTAATGCAGGGATATAATTCCTTGGATTTATTCAAGGATCCCTGAGTGGGCCAACAGCGGGCATGTCCTTGAGCTGGGCATTTGAAAGGTGAGTAGGGTCAGGAGGAGACTGAGTGGAATCACTCAGTGGGTAGGATCAGTGGAATTGTCTGAGAATAGGTTGAGCACACAGGCAAGGCACTGCTTTCATCCTGTTCACTGACACTTTATGACACCAAGTAATCCCTTGGTAATATTTCCATCATTTCCTCTCTGTAATGAAACACTTCTAAATTAATGGAATTATTTTGAAATTAACCATGTATTGTTTCTGCTCTAAATCAAAACATGGCTATGATATACTTCCAAACCCATGAAATCAAGGGATGAACTGAAGATGCTCATGAAAAAAGGATTGACACAAATCTTTACCTTAAAAAATTACTTGGAAGCAGTGATGTGCCTTTATAGGATTCTTCACACTCTTCTCCTGTCCTGATATAAATGACAGCACCATCAATAATTCCCTAGTCACCTCAGTAGTTAGAATATCCCACCTGCCTCCTGCTGAAACAAGTGTGGTGCTTGGGATTTAAATGGAATGCAAGAGAATTTTGTCCTTCTACCTTCTCCTTTCTTAACTTTCTAGAAGAAAGGGCCATCAGAGGAAGCTGTTGGTGTTTAAGGGCCTTGTGCTGCTCTGAACAATTCAAACAGCCTAGATTTCCCCAACGACTTTCCCATACAGGATAATATATTTCCTCTCCCAGTATTTGTTCTTTCAAAGATGAGCATATCATGAAAGTTCTATGGATTTTACTCTGCAATAAGTCTCTCAAAAATAATCATGATAGGTTTAGCTGTTTTTAAAAACCATCATGTTTGTCTGATGAGGTACAGCTCAGCTATTCAGTAATTTCTGGCAAGAAATGCCATGAGTTAATATGCCATCCATACTAAGGTGAAAGACAATGATAACTAAGAAGCTGTGCTAATGTTCAGTCATTAATACAGAACATCTATTTGAAATTAACAGAAATACAAACAGATATAATATTACATCCTGTTGACATCTTAGGACTATACTGTTGTATATTTTCAGCACGTACATTTTCTGAAAAAAATAATTTGTGGTACTTTGCTCTCCACTGACCTGTATCCTCTACTTCTGCTCACTCTAATTGGCACTTACAGGTCTGGGCCCTTAAAACTGGCACAAAAAATGAATTAATGTGATGTGTTTTAAGCTTCTGGTCTTATCATGGTTTAATTACAAGAATAAATTAGTTTTGAATATTTTTATATACTTAAAAAACCCTCTTTAAGAACCAAAAAGGGGTGATCATTCCATTCTCATTACATCCCCAAAATTGCCATGAGAAATAAAATAATTAATATCTGTGCTTATTCTTTATCATTAGTCTTTGTCCTAAGAATGGATTAATGAGAATATTCAATGAAAGTCAGAACATCCTGGCATTCACTTCTGTGAAAACTCATCCCTGTGTCAAAGACTGTAATGAGGACTGAAAGAAGCATACAATTAATTCACAGCAACCTTCATTTTGCGGTGAGAAAATAGTACATCACTCCAGACTGATGACCAAGATCAGCATACGAGAAAATGAAGAATGAATGTGAGAAGACTGAAACAAAAGCATTTCAGGTCTGGATTATAAAGCCTTTACTTGATGGTGTATCATTTTAAAATCCACATTAGTTTTTACTGACTGCAGTTTTCACTCGATTCACTTTATTTTTACCTCTCCGTCCCAGATGTCCTTTCAGAACTAAGCAATTATGCAGCAAACTGATTTTCTTCACCTCTCCCATGTAACAGGCTGTAAAGAAACAAAAGATGAAACTTTCTGTAATCCACAAGGAAGGCTCAGAAATAAGACCTCTATGAAACCAAATGGCCTTTGGAGAAATTTCCTTGATAACTATGGTTTTGAAACAAACTACTTTTGGCCCTGTATATATATTTTTAGGTAGTCTTTGCTGCAATGATTAAACTATATTTTACTCTTAGTGCCATAGTGATGTTTGGTCAAAGGTTGGACTCCATTATGTGGAAGGTCTTTTCCAACCTTAGTGATTCTGGGATTCCGTTAGGGGTGCTCATTTTTGGAACTCTTCACAGCCACAAGGAGGAAGAGACACTGATCAGTTCAATGGTTTCCCAAGGCCTTGTGTTGTGTGGGTTGTGGGTGTTATTTCTGATCATTGTCCTCACAGCGGTGTAAGTGTTGCTGACTTTGAGTGACAGGTACTGATAGAAAATAATAGATAGTAGCAAGAAATTAAATGAGCACATCTCCTTGAAAAATGTTTAAAAATGGGTGCTTTGCTTTTGATTAATAATTAACATTGCTTAGTTTCTCTAGGCCTAAAGGAATTATTGCAGCAGCATGCCTGTTCCATTATATTTCAGGTAGTACCAGGATTTTCATTATTAAGCCCTGTATTTTTAGTTTGTTTGGTAATATGGCTATAATAATTGATTCCAGCCGTGAACTTGCCAGGAAAAGATCTCAGCTTAGCAGAGACCTAAAAAAAAAATTATTTTAATTTTTAAATAGTTCAGCTACTTGATAGTTAGCAGGGGGAATGGATGCCTGGGATAACTCTTCACAGAGAGAGCTAGTGATCAGAGCATGGCCTTCTCACTGAATGTTATGCTTTATGTTGTTTATTTCCTGTCACGAAAAAATGCTGCTGGAAGATAAGCAGAGAAAGTTGGAGTGAGAAGCATGATAAAGAAGAAGCAACTTCATATCCTTAATGAATATCTGGTTCAGTATTAGAATAAGGCAATTCTTATTGTAGTTCTTCTTTATGGCTCCTGATGTGGGGGTCAGAGCTGAATTTAAATTGAGAGAGAAAAAATACTGGCCGGGGCTGGGGAGAAGAATTTTTAGTTATGGACAATCACAAAGAAATGTGGCATCCAATGAGAATATAAGAGGGAGTGAGCACAAACTGAAATACAAAAAACTCCTAATTAAATATAAGAAAAGTGCTCTGACTATGAGGGTAGTCAGACACTGACACAGGTTGTCTGGGGAGGCTGTGGAGTCTCTAGCCATGGAGAAATTTAAAGACCAGGTCAACTTGCTGTAGCTGACACTGCTTTGGGCAGAGGGGTTGGATCAAAGAATCTGCAGAGGTGCTTCTCAACCTCAACTGTTCCATGTTTTTTTAACAGTAATACCACTGTTGATGAATGGATCTGGAACAAGATTAAGACTTTGATGCTTTCTCAACTTTGCATTGCTTTCTGTCTGAGTGAGGGTAGAGGTGGTGAATCCTCTTCGTGGATTTTATGCTTCTGAAGCTCATTGTGATGATAACCATCCTGCTATCTGTGTGAACTACTCAAGTAATACAGAGCCACTTTTTAATTTCATATGGCAAACTGTCTTTGGAAGTTCTTTGAAGGCCTTAACTTTTCTGCTTTTTTTTTTTTCTTCTTCTTTCATTCTCAGTGATTTCTATCAGGATCTAACTGTGGAGTGAGAAGGAGGATGGAAAAGGAGGCAAGCATTACAAAATTACTGGAGAGGTAGTTTGGAGATTTTCTGCACCTTTTTTCCTGTAACAAATCCCCAAGGGCTGCAGAGTACCAGAGGTGTAACAAACAAGTGAGACAGGACTGAGATTTTGAATCCTACTGCTAGAATTGTTCATGCATTGAATACTGCCCTGTCAATGGCTCAAATGTAGAAAATAACCCTAGGAACAGAGGCCAGCTGTGAGCTGAGTAAGGTTTAATGCAGCCTTTACTGAAGCAGTGCTCTTCATACTGCAGAAGTTCATATTCTTTCATATCATTCCAGGGACCAAGGAGCTGACATCGCACACAGCCACCATTTGATGTGAACAGCAGCTACTGAAGAGCATTCTCTTTTCCCAGCATTGAAGACCTCCACAAGGACTACTTAGCCAGTGATGTTAGAGGGGCTTACATCTTCCCATTTGACCAGCAGCTGTATATTCTGACCCAGTAACATTACAGAGATCTCTGCCTTGACAGAAGCCTAGCATGGGGACCCAAAGCAGAACACAATCTGACATAAACATGCAAAAATTCTACTATGCTAGAGAAAATTAGGGAACCAAACGCTTCACTGATGATATCAGCAAGGAAAATGTGTAGTGATGAACTAGTTACCACATATAAGTTTATTCTTTGGCAACAGTCCCCTCTTTTTCTTCCCCTCTGAATCTCTCTCTAGTGCAAAACCATGAGACTTTAAAAGCTGGACCCCAGTCCTTGCAGGAATTAACCCAAACCACAGCTCAACATGACCTTTGAAAACTGAAATTTCCTTAGACCACAATAGAACTGGTGAGTACATTTTGACACAACCTCTCTTTGATTTCTTTGCTTACATTTTAAAAATAAGACTACTGTAAAACCTAACTTTCCTCTCTCCTCCCACTTTCTCCTTTTTTACAATTCTGGAGTAACACACACACAGACAGCAGTGTTCCAAGTAAGGTTTTTTGTGTGTGTGTGCATTAAAATTATACATTTATTTAATAAAGACACCTTGGGGCTCAAGCCTCATCTTGAAATCACAGTATAAAAAATTAAACACATATATAATATGTGTGAATGGTTGCCACTGAAATCTGTGAAAGGAGACAGTGAAATATCAGCTGCATGCCTACCTAAGAAATAATTTTTTAAATTGCTATGATGATACAGAGTCTTAGCACTAAGACTCTGGTAAAAAATTAGGGAGTTGTGCAGGGACTTTTAACAGTGAAATATTTGGTACAAACTTCGCTTCATGGTTTTGCTTGTTTGCCTAGATGGTTTGGAGCATGTGAAATTGTAAATAGTAATTTACAAGCCTAAAACCGAGTTACATTTAGTGAGGTAAATCATAAAGAGAATCACAAAGTTAGCTTAGGATTGTAACTTCTCATTCTATGGTAACACAATTCTTGCAGGTATTTGCCAGCTTGGAGAATTCCGATCACATTTAGAATCCACATTCTCTGTGCAATGCAAGGACTGAGTTAAGTGCCAAAGAGAAAAATAAATCATAAAGAGGGTCATTCACTTGTGGGAATGAGAGAAAGGTGGACCAAACTGCCAAACCAGTTAATGTAAAATAACACAGAAGGATCATGACTTTAGTCCTGCTCCTGGAACAGATGTTCCTAACTCTACAGTTAGGTGCTTTGACTGGAATAGAATTTTCTCAGAAAGGCAATAAGGGAACAGTGTTTACTCACCTGCCTACTCAATTTTGTAGAACTAACTATTTATTAAAGCAAAGAGGAGCCTGGTTGTTTTCTTTCTACATCCTGGACTAAACGCCCTAAATCAATGAGCAACAGAATCCCTGTTTGATATTTTCTTTGGATCTTTTATTGTATAGTAAAAACCATGTGTTCTTTGAGCTGTTGCAAGATACCTTGTTCTATGGAGAACAAAACTTGGATGGCAAAATATGGAACCTCACCTACACTGAGTAGGTTGGTGTATTGGTTTGAAAACAAACCAGTTGGAGATCACAAGTCAGGATTAAAGTTAATAGAAAAAAAATTAGAAATAAGTGAAATAATATAAGGGAAAAGCACTGACAAAGTCAGATACAATCTGATACGCTATTAGGGTGGTGACAGCAGTCCAAATGAAGTGGTCCAGTTGAAGCAATGATCCGATGGAAAGTCAGGTCTCCAGCTGAAAGTCCAGTGTTGTCTCTTGTCCTCTGGTCACCCAGCAGACAGGGCTGAGGTTAGGCAGTTCTAAGGGCAGGTTTTATCCAGGTGAGAATGCTCCTCCCTTCTGGGTGGAGCATCTCACAATAGGATGAGATAAGTCCATGAGTCATGTGGTGGTTTCTTGATGGTCTGTTATCAGGGGTGGGTCGTTAACAGGTGATAACAGCTAATGGCCCACAGCTGGTGGTGATGGAATACTTAAATACATCTATTGTAACCTAGGACAGTTGGTGACAAAACACCTTTGAACTACCATGCTGCTTTCTGTCAGGGAAAACAAAGCCCATCTGAGTGTAATTTTGGAATAGTGAGACTGTGTATTTGTCAAGGGAAAGACCTTTACCATGCTTTCCTGCCTTCACAGTATTATAGCAGATTCTTCTGTTATATGTATATAGTTGCTCTTCAAATGGAATGAAGTCACTCACCCTAAGAGAAATTAGTTTTCAACTTAACTGGCATTGAAATCTAATCTTTTTCTGGAAACAGAAACCTTTACTGAGTAGTACTTTGCAGCTAAGGAGCAGAAATCCACCTGCGTGGCTTTCAGTATAGAACTGGAACACATTTAACTGTGTGCACTAAGAGAGACTCTCATCTTAAAGTCTGGTTCCAAGGAAGGAAATACACCTTTTGTGCAGTCTGCTGAAGCCAGAGAACTGATGTCAGGACTGAGTTACCCATATGGATGCTATTCAACACTGTTCTAGTGCTGCCATGGAAGTGAGCACAAAGATGTGCTCTGTTAAAAAAAAAAAATAATCTCTTGCATCCCTGTCTCTCTTTGTGAGAGACATTTTTTTTGGATGTAACAATAAATTCTATGAATGGGAGCTGTGAGTCTGCATGCATGTGTTAGTTTCACATAGTACTGAACACAAATATCTGTTCCAGAGCCCTTCTGGGAACAGATTTATTAAACAAAAAGGATAACTGATTTTGTGGAAAGAAAAACATTGTCTACTGTCAATGTTATTACAAATAAAGCCTGAATTGTTTCTTTTCAGTTTTTATTTCAGTTTATTGCATTTCCTTCAGTTAGTGGCATTCTGGTGAACGTGATGAAAATCTTGCCTCCTGCAAGAGTACGTGTGTGAACCATAACCGAAATCCAGTTTTTGTCAAAGTTTTTGGAAGTGTGAACGTTCATAGAACATTCAGAATAGTTTGGCACAATCTCCAGTGTGAACACACATGAAAATACTAGTTAATACTATCAAAATGTGACATTTTGTCATTTCTGTTTTCATTTATAGATCCTGCCTGTTCTGCAGCTGTTCCTTGTTACACAAGCTGACTGAAACTGAAGAATAAACACAAGGAAGAACAGAATAGCAGTGCTATCTTAACCTGCTCTTTTGATTTTCCAAGTTCCATATATCAACCCTTGCAGTAAAGGTATGCCTGTCTAGCAGAAATCCAGTCCAAAAGCACTTTCAGGTAACATTAGTCCTGTTAATAGACCCAGCAGACTGATGTTCCCCACAGAAGTCAAAAACCACCAAGTGTCTGTTATTCCTGACTGGTCTTATTGTATGTTAAAACCAACCCAAGCCCTTAAATCTAAATATTTTCAAATCTATGAATACGATATTGCTGGAAGTAGGGAAAGGGGAGAAGAGGTGATTGGATCGGATTGGCCCAATGTGCTTAGAGGACAAAACATTTCTAATGAGAAGTCATTACATGCCAGCTTCTCTTGTTAAGTTTTTTGCATGAGATTTTAAAGGGCAGAACTTCCCACCTGTCTTATCTTGTGCTATAAAACACCCTAACTGTAGATGGGAGGTAGGGGGTTTGTCCACAGTCCTGTTAGCTGAGCTGTGCAAGAGCTGATTTTTTTAAAAATTATGGGAAATGTTAACATGAAGTGTCGGTGTTTCTTATGACACGCACAGTCCATTGGCATCAATGCCTAAGGTAATCACGCCGTGCCACCTGAATGGGAGCCATCCTGTTCTTCACATGCACCTGCTCAACACCCACACCACACAGAAGTCATTGGAGCCTTTCAAGCAAACCATTAGAAAACTGCATGGGAGCAGTGGTGGAAGGGATGAGACTGAGGGGGAATCTTGAATTGTTCAGCACAATCTGAAATGTGCAAGTCTGTGGTCTTCAGGGCAATACTTAGTTCAGTATTCTAAATGGCCCCATGGGGAATAATTTCCTCTTCCTTCATTAAATTTGGACTCTTGGACTTGTGGTTTATGAAATATTGAGGAAAATGCCTGTACCTTCACAGCTACCACTTGAGCTTGGGGTGGGGTTCTCCAAGTGTACTGTTTCTAAAAGGACACAATTTTGGTTCTTAGTAAATCCACTTCAAAACCACTATCAATGACAATCAAAGAGCACTCCAATCAAACTGAAAGCGATTGTAGCTTGTGGTTCTGAGATGTCCACTGCAATTCCGAGTACTGGATTGCCTGGTGGTTTTTTTTCAGGAAGGGAGTGCCATGGTGTTTGCAAAGGCAATCTAGGAAGTGTTTCACTGTGCTGTCTCAGTCTGTATGAGGCAGAATCAATTTCTTACATTGGCCAAAATGTCTTTCTAAGGAGACACTGAAACTTTAGAATTCCTGTTCTCCTTTTTTTGAAATGTAACATCAAGCCGTGGACCCCAAAACTGTTGGATTGGTGGGATGTGGATGGAAGTTTTTTTCATTCTGGTAAAAAAAATAGGCATGGCTAATAGCAGCAGTAGCAGTACCTAGAAATTCAACTGGGAGTGAGATACCATAATTCTATGCAGTGTACATACAGTAAGAGACCGTTTTTGCTCAGGTACAGTAGCATAAGCAGAGAGTAACACAAAGTAGAATAATTATTGCATTATTAGCCAAAATTTTAGGACTAGAAATCTCTCTACAGATGACAAGTGTGTCAGACCTGGGAACCAGAGCCAACACAGTGCATCAGTCATAAGGTCAGTTGTTCTGATTTTAAAAGAAGGAATTGTTGGGTAGCCTTCTAGAGCTTCAAGTATCAGATTGTAATTCTAACTTTAAATTTCTTATTTAAACCAAACCCCAAATCTAAACCTCCTGAGGGTCTCGCAACACTGCTAATGCACCCGTCAGTGCACATTCCAAACAGCATGTGTATTCAGCAGACAATAGGGATTGTTGTGGTGAGAGGCAAAATATGCAGTGGGTTGCAGTAGCAGGGATCATATCCTGTGTATTTTTAATATAGTGTATGGCTCATGTTTCAAAAACTGATTATAATTAAAATTAGGGTATGAAATATGACTTTGATTAATATTTGCATCCAATCTAATGCCTTTATTCATTCTGTAGTTTCATTTGAAACAATTCTATGTACAAAGCATTATGTCAGCTGAAGCTTAGCAACTGTTATTTATCTCTTACAGTCTTGCTGGAAACTTCTCAGCAGTTTACAATATTTAGTTAGGATATTTGAAGAGACCTAAAGGATTAATTTAAAGAAGCAAAGCTAGGTTTGGCAAGGAGCCCTTCTTTTGTCTCTGAAACTTTCTGCAGTAAATTTAGAACAGAAGAGCAGTTCTCTGGAGTAAAAATATATGTATTGCTGGCTACAAGTGTGTATTTGCTGTTTCACAATTTTAGAATTAGATGATGGACTTATTTAGTAGACATTGGATAGTAAAATGCAAAACCCCTTATTTAAAACATTCCACATTACCACATTCCAAGAAAAACATGAACCGGTGAACAAAACCAGCAGTATTGTAATGAGAAAACAACTAGGTGCATTTTTTCCAAAACCTAAACCCAGAAATCTAAATGTATGAGTTACTGGCTAAAAAATCCCATTTTCATGTCTCAGTTTCTTCATGAACTGAAAAGAATCAACCCAGACTTCAGAAAATTAAAAATTAAGATCTAAGACTCCAGGTCAAGGTTTAGAACAGGGTTCTGATATTATGAAAATATTTTTTTGAACTTTAATGTTGCTTTTTAAATTTAAAAATTAGCTTTTTTTTCTTTTTCTTTTTACGTGATTTAACATGACAGCTTTTTTTTTTTTTTAATGTAAAGGTAGGATACTTTTTGTATTTTAAAAAAAGAACTGTAATACATGACTGTTCAGTTAGATGCTCATCAGTTATCTTTAAGCACATGGTGACATTCCAGCCCAGCTTTCTACAGCATCAGCTTAATTTCAGTTTTACTGAATTGTAACTGCAATAGTGCATGGAAGTGAGAATGGAAGATTGTGGGTAGATCAAAGGGAGAGAAAACTTGAGCCAGATTCTCGAATCCCTGCTCTTATGAAGAGTGCTAAAGCTGCTTTGCTTTGACTTTCTTAAGGGATTTGCAGAACAAGAGGAGATCTGTACCTGTGCAAGAAGGTAGAGATGAGAGGAAGGCAAGTACAGATCCTGGCACACAACTGCAGCGATACTTTTTTGTATTAAAGGAAGGCTCTGAATATGCATAAAAACCATTGTGAGGCAGGCAGGACACTGGATTTTAAGTGTCAAGGCAAGACACTCAGATTTCAAGACACTGGAAATCTGAGGTGTGATCTCCTCTGCGTGGACATCAGTGTGCTGCTTGGTGTAGTTCACCCTCTCTTGAATGTTTAAGAAAACACTTGTGATCAGAGAGAAGATGGATCAAAGCAGTCAATAGCTATGTGAGTGACATGGATGTTGATGGAAGAAAGGATGTAGCACTCAGGGATGCTTTTGAATCAACAGGGCTCTACACTACTGCTGTGGCTTTGGCAGGAGAACATTCTCTTCTAAATTCATAAGGACTTTCCTCCTATAGTACTCCATGTCTCTAAATAAGCATCAGCTGCTTTCTAACAGGCACTTTCTCTTATGCCTAATCTTTCTTGCTTTATCCACATGGAAGAAACAGAAGAGGATTGGACTACTACCCACTGGTTGGTACATCTGTATGATTCTACTGGTATTTGCTGATCTCTGATATTTTACAGTCAGTCACTTCCCTGTGGCAGATTTCATAGATCCCTGTTCCTGATTTCACATTTTGTTATCTTCCTATAGCCCAGAGTATCTCATGAGGGCAGAAGACTATTTTTAAACATGATTACCTTTGAAAGGGTGATGGGGCAAAGGGTCCTGGATCCAGGCTTGCTCAGCTGTGTGAGCTCTTGCTGTTTATGGACAGATCAATATTAATCAGAAGGACACTGCATGTAAAATATAATCATCTTTTTGATTATATCTTTTATATCCCTCTTGAAATCTAGGCAAAAGGCAGCCTCTTAACTGTGCTCAGTGCTTTGTACAACTCCATGACGGACCAGAAAATAGCACCAAAATGTGGTGTGTCAAATGCAGCTCCCTTGGGAGGGTCAGTGTGACTACTCCATTATGTGCCCTGACCTTCATTGCCTGAAGGACGAGTTTTGTTCTTGAATCTGTTTCTTTCAACCTCTGCCTTCCTATTTTGATAGACAAGTTCCATAAACATCCATTTAAATAACTAGCATGTATTGTTTTATTGCAGTTGCTGTGATGTGCAGGGAGAAGATGCATTTTTAACACATGATTAGAAGTACATGAATTAAACTGTAGCTCTTCAAGATAAGAAATATAGTTTGATGAATAATATCTTCAGATTTAGAAAATTTGGAATCCAATCCCAGGTTTGCCATAGATTTTATATGTAATATTAGGATGAATCACTTAACAGTGATAAAATGATAAATGATAAAATGGTGGTATGAGTTAAGCTGATGCTCCCAAAATGCTTGGGAATGCACACAGCAGGTTGCCACTATTTAAAGTAGTCCTGACTGAAAAACTTCCACCCCAACATCTACAGAGGCACATTGTTTACTGTGCCATAGTGCCAGTACTGGGAGCTTTTCCGTGTTGGAACTCACTTTTGGGAACTTTTAGCATTAGTTCAGCAAGGCAGTGGACCATACGGAAAGTAGGTCACAGCTACTGGGATGGATAACAGGGATGCTTCTTGGAGACCATGTTTCTGAGCTGGGTGTCTAAAGTCTTGAGGGTTTTAAACAAGGTCATAGTCAAAGAAATTCCATATATGCACTGGGGTTATTCTCACTGCAGTACCCCAGACTGGCATGCAAAAACAGTGTCAATTCATGCTTACAGATTTGCTGAATTACTGTCTTTATTCAAAGTTTTCTCTTCTAGCCTTTAGCCTCTTCTCATTTTTCTTCTCTTCTGTTTTCACCTCAATTTATATGCAGTGTATTTTCCTTCCCTTTCTCCTTTTCCTTTCACTGGCCTTTAAGAAGGAGATGAACAGGTCAGGTTGGTTTGGACTGATCCTTTTAATAGCTGATGTTCAGCTCTTTTAATGTAGGCAAAACTTATTACAACCAAGAAGTGGAAGCATCTTTAAATCAGCTGGAACACAGGTTATTGTTATGAGGAATGCATTTGTGGTTGATATCCTGCTAAGTGATGCAATTATTCCACATGAAGTTGCTAGGAAAAGTGGAGTGCAAAGCACACCCACCATAAGGCTTAAGGCATTGAGCGATATAAAAACATTTTGAAGTATGTACCACACTAAAAGTCTACAATCTAAAGCGAAAAAGAAATTCAGTCCATGGAGTCCAAATGAGAGGAAAGTCTACTGAAGAAAATTGGGAAAAAAAAGTGGCAAGTGTGAAGCCAATAAAATATATTTTTGGTTGTGACCCTTGCAAGAAACCATTATGCTTACTGCATTACAGTTGAATAAAATAAGAAGCTGGGTTATTATCTGAATGATAATCTTTTGTGAGGTGTTGAAGTTCACTGCAGATTATTCCTGTTTTCCCTCACATAACTGTACTGTGATTTTATGAGTTGCAAGCAAAATGTGCACCTCAAGTCACGCACTCTTAAAAAAACCAGCAATATAATCTATTTAGAGAAGGCCTGAAGCATTTTCAGAACAAGTGCATCATTTTTAAAGTTTTTCCGTAGGGAATTACTTGTAAAAATATGTATCTTTTGGGATTTGTACCAGGATATTTCTTAATTATTGCTGACATGCCCCCTATAACACCATAAGCTCCCTCAAAGGGCAGGAAAAGAGAATCGGTCTCCCTTAATCACCAAGTATAAACCAAATAAATTTAGCAGCTACCTCATGCTATTGAGGCAACAAATTGATACATTCAGAGTTCCCTAATGACTTAAATGTATAAAAACTAACAGGAAAAAATAGTGCTTCATGTTGTCAGGATGAAACCTCAACTTTTTTTTTTTTTAGGGCACTTTTTAGAGCTACCCACTGGCTCAGGAAGCTGCAAATGGAGTTAATCAAAGGTTGCCTAGTCAGTCAGTGGGATCTTTCATGTCACAGAGGCAGCTAAAGTGACTTGCAGATCTAGTGAATGAGGCCTTCAAGGAATAGGGATAGGGGAAAAGTCCTGCATGTATTTAATATTTACAACAGTGTTTTAAAAACATGAGTTATCTTGCTATTTTGGGCACCTAAAAAATAAAGACTAAAACCCAAGGATTTCCACAAAGAATTGGTGGAGAGTATCCATCCAAGGTGCTATATGTCATCTTCAACTTTGTACATCTCCCCTGAACAGCCAACCTCTGTTAAATCAACTATAACTTGCAATTTTGGGCCATATTAGTGTTTTTCTTCTGTTTATCCTCATCCATTGACTTGTGTTGAGTTCCTCAGGTATGAATAAAGTCAATACTTAAGTTTCCTAGCATGATTCTATATTTTTATACACTGGTAGTATGACAGCTTTGTAGAGTCCCAGTGGGCACTGAGGTTGCATTGCTATTTGCTTTATAAATTTTTAAAAGAGACAAAGCCACTCCAGGTTGTCCCCTGCTATTAAAACTGTACTTGGCTATGAGAGGGAAGAAACAACCATGTACTTTACATGTAATATATCAAAGCCATCCATCAACACCAGCTCACTTGAATCTTGTCTGAGTTTGAAGTCTTGTGTTTTGCAGAAAAGGGCTTGAAACCAGATGAGTTTTATGACAAATGTTTCTCACAACGTGAGATGCAATCCTTGTGGATTTGTTCATATTTTCATCCTGGAGAACGTTTAGCTTCTTACAGAAATGGGAACTCATTTCCAACTAACTTTATTTAAAGTTGTGTGCCCTATATCTGTGTAGGGTTCAATGACCCTTGCATACATGGCTTTGGTACAGAAGGAGACACTTAAAATCACATTTAAATTACACAAAGGCCTTCACACTTGCACATATTAGAAGAAAAGACATTTGGCTTGCGCTTTTTCTTTTGTGATTATTTTCTAGTGAAAACAATGAACATTTAAAGTAATAAAAGAATATTATATTCTTTATCTATACAGGGACAATTATAAAAAATTTAATCAGTGTGGCTATATTCATCCAGAATTATTTAATCCAGTGATTTGATCTAAATAATGCATTTAAAAATTTTAATTATCCAGTTCTTCAGCAAAGAGATGAAGGGGGCTGAATGACAGCCTTGTTCTGCTGCAATCTTTAATTTCTGCAGTTCAATTTCATCAATCTGTTCTATTTTATAAATACAGACTCAGACACCATAATCTTCCTCTTTATGCATTTAATTCTTCTACTTTGGTCTTACCAGTCTTTAGGAGTTGTCTAAATAGCAGAGTTTTCTTCAGGTGCACTGAAATATTCTCTGGAACAGACTTGAAAGACATTTAATGCTCTATCCACAGGAAAAATTCTATCTAATTTACTGTTTCCGCTTCAAAACTCTTCTAAATCCCTGTTAGGTTGTCTGCTCACCCTAGAGCCAGCTAAGGTTCAAAGCCCAAGATTGTTGCCCAGTAGAGTTCCTAAACATGTATTGTTAAAAAGTTTTTAAGTGAGATTGCACAATAGGTTGATTTCATGTCTGGGGTTTGAATTTTGCAAGTTTGACTTGTAGTTTTCTTATTCAATCAGTATGTCTACTGCTTCATGTATATTTTATATACCTGAGGGATCAATACATCATAAAGGCAAACCAGAAGAGTATTATAAAGTTCTTTACCAAAAAAACCCCTTCTCAACACTGAAAAAGGTCTTTTGTTGCTTTGTTGCTCTGAATTAAAGAAGAAACAACCTCCTAAAAAATAAATAAAAATAAAAATAAGGATAAAAATAAAATTGTGCCTTATAAAAAGGTAACACACAAATTTTCTTACTCAAGATTTTCAGGAACTTTTAAAACTTTCTCTAAATATTTTTATGACAGACATCCCTGATGTCAAAAGCTGCACCATCACCAGAGTAATTTGAGTAAAGACAACTGATATATATCAGTGAATGCACACTTATATAGTATATATATAAAGGTTCCTGGACTCTGATTAAACAGCAGCTGCTTTACAACCAGACGCAAAATCAGCTGGATCACCTTTACAGTCACGTCTTGACTTGTTTAACAGACAAGTACAACAATCCCCCACAAAAACTGTGCAGCAAGATAAATGAACCATGCTTGCAAAATACCTATGCCTAATAGAATGCTTAAAAGTACTTCAGGTAGGAAAAAAATTAGGTAGTGCTACTCACTATTTATGGGCTTATTTGCAAGTTAAAACATCCAGTCTAACAAACTCAACTGCTTATTTTTCTGGAGTGTCCCTGCATGATCTTCAGAGCAATGTTTATCTAATCATTTTGTATATTCACTTTCCTAAACATTTAATATCATACTCTATACTTTTATTTAATAAACTCTTTGTTCATTCGAGTTATATCTCCCTTTTCATTTAAGTACATGTATTTATTGACTGGACAACCTTGTTACCTGATGTCACCAAGCAGATCAAACTCTCCCCAAGGGGGAAGACTGTCTCCATTCTGAGAACTGCAAGCAGCAGTCTCAGTCAGGAATACCCATTTCTTTTAGGGCTTTTATTCTTTTTAATTTTTCCTTTTTTTTTTTTTTTTTTTTTTAAAGAAAACCCTATGTAAATGCACTTTAGTAAACAAATAATGTTACAATCCCCCAAAAGTCCCAGGGTTTGTGCTACTGTTTCATATCACACGAGGGTGTTGGGCCCACTGCCAGTGTTAATCCATTCCATATTAGAAACCTAAAACCTCTCAGATGTATTAGGCAGCCTACCAACACTCAGCCGTTCTGTGCTGGAATTTGGCTTAATTCCTGATAGTCATCCCTTTGCACTTCTTCAGCAGGGAGAAGTCTGGGGTTCTTTAGAACTCGTCATTGGTAACTGCAGAGATTTTTGGTGACAGCAGAGTTTCACTGGAGCTGTTACTGGACCCATATTCTTTGCCATCCTGACTGCAGCGGTCACTGCTGAGAAACTGAAGGTCTCATGCCACAGAGTCAGAACATGCGATATTTGCCAGCATATACCACAGTTATTTCCTTTCCTAAGCCTGTGGAAATAGACACAAATGATAATTGTTAGCAAATGTTGTGTGCTGTCCTGTTTCCAGATAGGCTTACATAATTAATGAGCAGTCTAGAGACACTGGTGTTCACTGCATCATTGTTTGTGTGACACACCTCGGCACCTGTTTGCTTTTTTAATCAATCTATCTTTATCCTCAAATTTGAAAGTGATGTTGCAATGCCACCAACATACAAAGCAATCAATGAGTTTTGTTTTCTGGATTTCACAGACTCCGGGGAAAAGATAGTGTCTATGGATTTGTATAGATGAAGCAAACATTCTATTTTAAAATACAAATGGGTGTTAACAAGTATTAACCAGTCCCTAGCCTGATAACCCTGTTTAACGTGTTCCTGCTTTAAATTGTATCGTGATATCATGGTCCTAAATTGTGAGGACACAAAAAGAATCCAGTCCAATGGCTAGATGCAATTTCAGGGCTTTTTGTTGCCTTAAATTCTCTTCATGCCAGAGGTGAATATAAGTTAACAAAATTACTTCACCCTCTACATCATCAGCCAAACAACTTGAAGAGCGGTTGCCATTTTTAGATAATTAATACTGTAAATCAATTCATGTTTGTTTTTATCTGGGTGTCCATTACGCAATCTGTTGCTGTTATCCAACACAACAGCTGGGTATAATTTATTTCTGGCTTATCTGGCAGCTTACAGGCATAGAATTTAAACTTACATATTCTTCAAATGTGTTGGAAAGGAGTTACCATGAAAGTACCCCCTTTCAGCAAAGAGTTCTGTTTTGTCTGAGTTGTGTCAAACATTTTACACCTTATTTTTTACTCAATCTAAGGGCCTCTAAACACCTGTGTAATTTGTAGGACAGAAAAATGCCATCAGATGATATTCTCAGTATTTACCCAGCTAGCAGTTTAATAGGATAGAGCTGGGATTTTGGGAACATGAATTAGTGTGCTTAAGAAAGGGATTTGTCTGACAGAGGTGTAGAACCACTAAGTCACAAGTGTGACTTCAGTTAGGTCAGCATGAGGAAACACTGTCAGATGCTGTTCTGCTCAGAGGAATTAAAGATTAGGCTGAGAAGTGGCCAACGGGGAGCTGTCTGGGGAACAGATATCAAAGTCTGCCTAAGACCTTCTGCAAATCTGTTCTGAAGATGTTGTGCTATAAGTGGAAGGCACAGCAAAGCTCTTTGACAGCCCCGACTGCGCCACTTGAAGAGGAGTGTGACAGGAGTGATGAAAAGCGAGTGCTTCACATTTGTGGTCACACACCTTATCCCATGGGAGTGCTCCAAATTTCTGTGCATCCTACCAGTGACCAATGGCATGGATCCATCTGCATGATGCCATTAACAGCTTCAAACACGTGGAATCCAGTATTCTCCTCTGGCTGGCCCATCTGTGTCTGACAGGATGTGCAGCACGGCTGGCCAGAAAGCCTGATTGACATTTGATGTTTTGGGGGACAAGGCTCAGAAGGCAAAGAGGAAGACTGGCCCAAAATTTCTAATCAGCGATGACAAAAAAAAAGATTTATCTCGTTCAAGTGAAAAGTTAATTCGAAAGAAATACTCTGAATTTATGAATATTATTAAACAAATATACCAAACTATTAGTAAAGCTCATTTTTCAAAAGAAACTTGTGTGCATGGGATGAAAAATGTTTGTATTTAAAAGTTGCTGTGGAAGATTTTTGTTTTGTAAAACACATTTCTTGAAAAAAAGAACATGGCATATAAACACAAACATACATGCACACACATCTGCACACACATACTTCCCAAACCCGTGAGATGTCTGTTTGAAAGATGTCAGTTCTTTCAGTGACTTAAAAGTTTCTTCAAGGCAGAAAACTATGGAAGATACAGTATAGCTGAACATCTGTCTTGTCATGTAGGCAGATATTAGGATTAAATTAACTAGAAATGAATAGAATGATATATGACAGGGTGCAGATGTCCCAGCCACAGTGTGATAATTTCATTGCAAAACTATGTAATGAATTCCATACATTACAGAAACACAAATATACCACTTTAGGTAATTGTGATGAAAAGGTATAATATGGAATGGATAAACAGATGGTGTACCCAAAGGCATTTTTCGTTTACTGTTGCTCTCTAGTCATTTTGAAATTACTTTATTTGGTTCACTGTACATCTATTATTACGTCTTTTTTCTTCTTTTTAATTTTTTTTTTTCTTCTTAGCTCTCCTGAATCTGGATTCCATGAGGAGCTTTAAGGACCATTTTGCATGTCTGCTCTTGATAGATTGGTTAGCTCCTATTTTCTTCTGTAAACTGTGCATAACTGTGCTACATCTAAAGCCAACATTTCCGTGACTTCAGCACAAATTGGATTGATTCTGGTAGCCTTTTGGCTTCACATATTTTCTAAATTGGCACATGCTGCATCTGTGCTACTTGTATTCGTAGTACAGTTCATATTTTACCACAGATTATTGGCAAATTTTCCTTTATTACCTGCAAATGGGTACTTTGGATAGTGTGAGAGATTCAGTTGAGGCCTAACCATTTCCAACTGGTATATTAAAATGTGATTACATGAAGATATATTTTATGATATGATCATTTGACCATCCCGAAAAATAAAACCCCTTTTTACATCTGTCAACAGGTGCTTTTAAGTGCTACAAATAGTTAAATCTGCAGCATGGCTTTCAATCACTGGCCTCATTTGGAGCACATAGCCAGCTTCTCAGTTTTTAATGTTCAAAGATGAACTTCAGGGAGATCAGTAACTGAGGTGTTCCATGTAGAAACTTATCATCTATTAACTGCACCCATATTTGCCTGTGCTTGGAGGCTGGACTGAGGCCCGTTTGAAAACACAAAATTTTAGTTCTGCTGTTAACTGCAGATTAATTAGCTAATGGCTCATCAACCCAAAAAGTAATATAAAAATATTTTCAAATGCAGTTGAGATTAGGAGAAAACCATCCAAAAAAATTATTATATCTTTGTTGCTGTTATCATCTTGATTCATATTCCAGTATCACAGCAATAGTATCTGAAGCATTGGTGTTCACTTGCAATAAAGAGATTTTGAGGTTATCAACAGGTTTAGTTTCAATTCAGAATTTAATCACCTGCCAAAGATGTTTACTGCCGTGTATTCTTTAATCCCATCAATTTCCTCTCTTAATTATTAATCATGTCTCTAATTTTAGATCTATTTTTTAAGAGAAAAATCTTTAGCAATTGAAACAAAACAGGCGAGTGTTGTCAGCTGCTTTTATTTCTATCCTAAAGCAAATCAGTAACTAAATATGGCAGCAATTTTATTACCACCAGTACAAACACAGGCAAGCACCCTACATATTTCAATCATTTCTGCAGCAGTTGGTTTTATTGCTGGGTTTAATCTCTTTAATTCAATGCAGTTTATATCGTGGTTTGATGAAGGTGCTAGTACCAAGTTCCAGTTCCAGTACATTAAACTGTTAATGCACTGGTTACTAAATTTTTACTTCATACCTGCTTGTTTCAGTTTCAGATTCAATGTTACTATTTTTCCATTTCTTAAACTTTCAAAGGAAGGGAATCTATTTAGAAGCATATGTTTTTAAATATGGAGATAGCACAGTTCATTTTCTCATGATGAAAGCATATTTTGGGTAATCAATTTTTCCAAACAGATGCCCAGTTTATCTCACTTAAATCAACTGTTTCTGACTGGACCAATTCCTGGATGAGTTAATTGAGCATGGCTAAACCCAAAATGCTGTACTAATCCAAGGAAATAGGAAGAGGTGATGACTATGAAGATTCTCAGCTTTCAGTAAAGGTGTTTAGTTGTTTACTTATATTCTCACAACAGAAGGAATGTAGCAAACTCAGCTCACTGGAAATAATTCTGGATAATCTCACTCTATTACTTTCAGTGAAATTGAGTCTGCTCACTCTACCCTTGTGAACCAACATCTCAGGGAAACAAGAAGGTAATAGCTCATTCAGGCAGTGCCAAATAAGTGACAGAAGGAAAGGCAGACTGAAAGCTGTATGTCTTTAGTTTTTAATTTATATCAGTAGTCCACCATTAATGTATTAGCTTTTCAATAGCTACCCTGAGCACAGGAAATGAGTGCAATGCTGTCAGTGTTGTTGGCAACGTTGTTCATTAGTACCAGGCTGTCTTGCACACATCACATCTGTTCATTCAATGCTCACTCTTCAGACTTGGAAATTTTAGTTTGGTGAATACTGATATCTTGTTTGATTCTTTCCCCCTCCCACCCCAGCACATCCCGTGGAATCCTATTCTGACAAACACATACTAAAAGAAAATCAGATTCTTGAATGTCTTTGCTATAAAAGAGGCTAACTTTCCATTCTCAGGGCTTTGCATACAGTCATCTATCATTTTCTGTAATATAGTTCCTAGGCAGGCAGCCCATGGGACCAGGCATAGAAACCTATCATCATTGTAGCATGAAGCTGAGGCAGCAGAGGGGGAGGCTGAATATCAGGAAAAAGGTTCCTCACCCAGGGGGTGGCTGGGCACTGGAACAGCTCCCCAGGGCAGTGATCACAACACCAAGCCTGACAGAGCTCAAGAAACATTTGGACAATGCTCTTAGGAACATGGTGTGACCCTTGGAGTGTCCTGTGCAGGGCCAGGAGGTGGGCTCCATGATCCTCATGGGTCCTGTCCAACTGAGCATATTCTGTGATTCTATGATTAAAACAAAATTAACAAGGTGGCCTCTAGATCTGAGGGTCAGACTTTTTATGGGTCAGGGACTTTATTACGAATATTTTGGCTAATTATTAATTTTGAATTTGTATAGTTATACTAATTTGGAGTTCTGCTTTAATAAGTATAAATTAGATGGTAATAACTGATGCCTGTTACCAGGTCAATGTTTCTGAAGTCTTTCTTGGCATGAATTTGGCCTTGAAATCATGGCAAAATGTTTCTTGTTCCAGATCTTTTGCTAGATTATCACTTCCTGAATAGTCCTGAACAGCCACAATCCTGAACAGCTTCAGGATTTCACCTTCAAACTAATAATCTCAGGTGAAATTACCTAGTGTCATTAGTGATGTGGTGTAATGATGCAGCTGAAATTGATTGGCACAGCATCAGGGAAGGCTTTGGTTCCTCTCTCTAATGCAGTAACCAAGTAAAGACTTGCATACGTTCTGATGCCAGTGAACGAAATGGGATGATGACAAACTGCTAGCTATCTTAACAAACACAAACACATTTATGACCTCTAAATGGATCCTTTTGCTCTCCTGACAGAGAGCACAGTATCTGCTAGCTGGCATGTAATGTTCTTCCTACAGCTCTTCCTATTGGCTTTGGATTTGAAGCAGAGTCATAGAGAGATTTGCCTGAAAAGTTCACACCTTTTCTGTGCAGTAGCAGGCCAGTGGTCAAAAACTTCACTTAGGCTATGGGAACAAAGAAGTGCTCTCAAGGAACCTGACAGCTATAGGTACAGCTTAATATACCTGAAATTATAATTCTACCTCTCTCTCATTTTTCCATCTGTCTAAGGGTGAGCATTCCAACCCTTTGAAATGTTAATTTTCAGTTCAAAAAACTCCAGCAAACCTTGGATTTTTCTCCTAGAAGATAAAAATTACTTAAAGGATACTAGTCTACTACTTGCAGGAAAGTTTAAAGAGGCAATGAGGTTTGTTTGCATAGAAGAGAATTCCTCAAAACCTTTCACATATATTTCACAGGCCTACTACAGAGTGAGTGCTTCCACTGTGGAATGGTTCTGCTGATAGAAATGTATTGACCGTAGCAAGTACTCCTTGCTGGATGGCTTTGAATTTCACAGAAATGGTATTCTTCTTTCTAATAACCTCTGTTTGTAATTTTTGACATTTCAACAGGTCATTTTTTCCAAACTACTGTTGATAAGTCTTTATTAGAAAAGCAGAAACAAGAACCCTGAAACAAAAATCCTTAGCACCTCAGTCTGACCCCAAGCCCTCCCTCCCAGGAAAAAGAATAACCCTACAGTCCTTCTCCAATACTTTGTTAAGCAGATGTGCAAGTAACAGGCTTACAGTTGACACAATCTGTTTTTTTGAACAAGACAGCCCTACTGGAGAAGGAATCAGGAAATCACTGGCATAGAGGAGGAAGAAAAAAAAAATAGCCAGGGAGTCATTCTGTGATGACTCATTGGGTCATATGAGGTTATCAACCAAACAAGTTAATGGCATCACACCCTGCATGAAAAACAGACAAGAGTAAGCTTATGAATGAGCAAATGCAAACCCTGCTTTTTTCCTATTTGTTATTGTTTGTGAACACTGAAACACTTGAGCAGACTTCTGAGGCTATTAATAAAGATCTAGAAGAAATCTAGAGATTTGGGGTTTTAATTTTACCTATTTCCCACATGGCTATTTACTGTCAGTGCTTACTTTTGTGATGTTATCAAACCTGAGCTGCAAAGTGGATTTGTGACCATGCATGAGACTGGCACAGCTAGGCCTTTAAAAGTGAGCTTCTTCCTGACTAGTCATAAACTAGACTGGTTATGTCAGCTTTTTTATCTATTTATTCCTGTTGTGGATGTCTTAAACAAGGATCTTCACCCTAATAACCATTTTTACTCATGAATGCAAAAAAACTGGACAGCAACTACCAAAATCACCAAATATTGTCTCATTTTTATCAGAGTGAGGTGTGTTCAAGAATCAACACCCAGGACAGATACTACTGACTGCAATATGAAATATTATGACTGATTACAGAAAAAAAACCAAAATCTTTTTGCTATTCTGAGGCAAATGGAATACCACTTACCACATTTCTTCATTTCTTCTCTCTTTCCCTCACCACTACTAGAAAGCCAGCAATAGATATCTCAGTGAAAATGTGAGATATCTTTCATGAATTTTAATCTAAAAACTGGGTTTCAATGCATCTACAGTCACCAACAGGGCCTGTTAGCTGAAGCAAGGCTTTGCAAAGTGCTAATGTCTAATATTTGTAAGCTCTGTTGAGTTTGTGTCTCATCTGAGGCATTGTTGCATAAAATGCATTTCATGTTTTGGAAAAAAACTAAGATGACTACAGTCTTTAGTTATTTTTAATTCAGACGAGGGGGACCATAGGGAATATTGTGATTTCCAAGATTTCTGGTAAGAATGCTTCTCAACATATGTGCTGGAATACATTTCTATAAGTCTTTATTCATTTATTTATCATGCTGCAATTCTCTAAAAAGGAAAATACTTATTCTGTAGTGACATCACTGCTCATATGGAGAACTAATCACAGATCAAATTTAAATAATTTATATGCAAAATTAATTTGCCTAATGCTATAGGAGTTCTGTTAGCTATAGAGCAGCTTTACTGCTATTCTGAAGCCTTTACTCTGCTGAAAAAAAAATGCAAAACAGCAGTGAACACAATCTGAGCTTTGCATAAGGACATTTTCCATGTTCAGGATCTCCTCTTGGTGCAGGAGCCCTAGTTTGGAGTGCAGAATTGTGTTGCAGTAGGTGTGTTTTATCTTTTCTAGGTACCCAGCCTGACAGAGGCATAAAAGACTAGGAGCTCATGCATTATTAGGTAATTAGGCCTGATCCACACTGGTGCTATCAAAAGTCCTTCAGCTCATTTTTGGGAGACAGGGATGAGGATATCAGGATCAGAATCTGAGCTATGTGCATACAGCAGCTTTCATGTTGTATCTTTGCTGAAAGGCCTGGCATGCTTCTGGGCACTTCAAAAATAGTTATCTCTGCATGCCAGCTGAGAGTGTGCCCGGGTGTGTGCACTCAGAGTTTGTGTGTGGCTGAATTAAGTGGGAAAAACAGCTGGTACCAAAGGACAGCAATTCCCAGAGACAAGGGAGGAACTGGAAGAAAGTTGTTCCCAAACTTGTGCTACTCCTGTCTTCTGAGTGTGGCACTTGACAGCACTCCCTGCTGGGATTTCAGCCTGGAAACTTTGGTGTCAGTGATGAACTCTGTAAAATGTGCAGGCTTTAATGAATGAAAGGGTGGGTTGGGATAGTGGGGTTATCATAGGGTCAGTGATCAAAATGTTACTGTAAAAATATTGATATCCTATTGCTGTTCAATTTAACCTCCCTGTGAGATTAAATGAAGGTCTTTGTTAATTGTCCAAACTGGTATTCACAGTTCACTGAAAAAAATCTATAAGGTCCAACATGCTAGGAGAGGGATTTCTTTAAAAATACTGTCTTGGAAACAAAAGCTTTTGTTCTGCAGCAAATTTTATGTATCTAATAAACCACTGCTTTTGTAACTTAGGAATATGGCTGCCCTTCCTGGGACATGGTTACTTTTACTGGAGAGTCCACTTGAGCTCTTGACTTTTTTTGACCTTCAACTTAAAAAGTTGAAACAACTTCTTCTCCCAGAAACCATAAAAGCCCTACAAATACGTTAGGGAAATGGGGTAATGATTAAATTGAAAGTAGAACTCCAGACTTTAGGGGTGGCAAATGAGTACTTATAGAAAAAAAGAAAACAAACCAACGAACCAAAAATACCCCATCCAAACCCCACAGCCTTGAAAAGGTGTAGATATGCATACCATTTTTTTCACTTTAACATTGTGGCATAATCTTACTGTAATGATTCTGTGGAATGGAGACAGGGAAGAGATGACACAAAGGCTCTTCTCCCTGTGTTAAAGGTCCAGTGTTCAGCCATTCCTATTACTAGGACAGAATAGGAAAAGCCCCCCTAACCTTTTCCTTTTTGTTTCTTTTTTTTTTTTTTTTTTAGCTCAGTGGGGTTGAGAAGATTTTTTCTGAAAGTACAAAACCTGTATAACAACAAGCTATTGACTTGCATAGGGCTGAGAATAAATTCTTCTCTAAGGATAAAAATGGAAGGTACCGTGGGACAACAGCACAGTTACCATCAACTTGAGATGTCCTTTTCATATTACACTAATATTCTTAAAATATGCTTTGTTCTGCTTGGTTTTCTCCATAATCAGGGCCTGATTAATTCTGAACAAACCTTCATACTTCATCAACACACATTCCCAGGCTAAGGGAATGAAGGAAAAAACCTACTTTGTACACATTCACACTTCCATCACTTAGTCAGAATCAGCTATAGGCAAACTTTTTGACTCTTGAAAGGTAAGGAGACAGCAGAAGCCTGTGGGGACCCCAGGAACTCCAAAAGCTGCTCCAGCCCTAGCCCTCAGGTGGCTAGAGGAGTCCCTTGCAGAGGAAAGCCTTGGTGGCGAAGCGTAAAGAAGTTTTTTTTCTTTTTTGAAGAACATTGGTACAGTTATCTTTCCCCTAAAAGACATGGTTTGGTCCAGGGGTGTTGGAGAAGAACATTCCACGCCCAGTGGGGAGGATTTGAGGTGCCTATCAAGGCAAGCTTCTGGAAAATTCCTCGCTGGGCGTCGAGTAATTGGTTTAGAAGAGATTGACATGTTTTCCCCTCCCTTCTGTAATATCGCCATTGGTCTGAGTCGATGTAATGTTTGTGTTTATTGGTTGTTCTCGCTGTGCCCTCCCAATTCTGTGGCAGGATAAAATTCATTCCCCTCTTCGGGGGGAGAGGAGATTTCCCCGACCCCTGCTCGGAATAAACCTTTGCTACCTCACCCTTCTCCGTCTCCCTCTCTCTCTCTGCGTCATCGTCCCTCGAGAGCCACTGAGCCCGACACGCAGCCCCAGAGGCTGCGGCGGTGCCACGGGCGGCACTGGCACCTGGCGGAGGAGCCTCCGAAGGGATCGGAGCGGGCTGACCGAGCGAGCTCTGATAACCGGATCCGTTCGGCGGACACAGGACCTGTGTTAGCTCGGAGAGCTGCCAGCTCTGGATCCTGGAGGCTGCGTCAGCCCTCAGCCTGGGAGCCTTCGATCCGGGGTTATCGGCTGGGTGTGGCTGAGACCGAACCAGCCACGCAGACGCGGCAGAAGCCCAGAAATAATTACATGATACATTGAATCTAAACAATAAGAGGTAAAGGAAGTAGATGAAAGGAACACAATGCTATTCTGCAGGAAGATGGCAATAAAGGACAAAAAGGTAAACGTGGTAGTCAGTGAAGCGTTCTCTTTAGAACAATGAAACTGAGAAGAAAGAAAATGTCAGAAACCCCTGTAGGAGTCGAGCATGGAAGCTGGAGACAGAGGGACAGTGCAAAGAGAGGTTGTATAGGTTTACTCTCCAGTGATCCTGTAAATTTGAAGCATGGGAATGAGTTACTTGATTCCCTCCTGTCTGTTTTTTTTTTTTTCCCTCTTTTCTTTTCTCTTAACAGGTTTTAGGTTAGCAGAAGTTTTACAGAGACATGAAGGCAAGACTCATCCTGTTTCCAACTTCCCCTGAGTGCCCAAGCCAGTCTGTGTTTCTACATTTCCAATTTGCAGGCTCTTTTTGGCTCTGCAGACCTGTTCCTGTGCAGCAGGAGCTGGTAACACCTGGCTATATTCTCTCTCCAGGGCACCTGGAACATGAAACCCTTGCTGCTCTTACAAGACCCTGACAGGATCCTGTTCAGGCTTCAAGGAGCCACCATCACCACTAGCTTTTCTCCTGAGAGCAAAGAAAAGGATCCAGGAATAGAGGCCTGAAAATCAGCTTGAGCATGAGTCACCTTGTCTGCCCTACCAGGGACAACATCCCTTTCCTTCTGTCCCTCATCTGGGTGTAAGGCCTTTGCTCTCTTAGGATCCTCATAAGTCCAGTGGCAAGGACTTGTTATCTCAAAGTTTTCCCATGCCGGCCTTGGAAATGAAGAGAGCAGTAAAGCCAAGAAAACTACCAAAAATAAAAGAATTAAAGGTTCTTTCTCTTTTTGTTGTTTTCCATTTGTGTGTGTGTGTTTGTGATGGATTATATTAGGGAAGGTGAGAAGAAGACTGCATTAATTATGGTGAAAACAACAATATAATGTACTGCAGTACACTGAAGTACATGCATGAAGCAGTGAGGAAAAACATTCAGTTTACTCCATAAATAACCTAAAATATTTCCTGCATTGAGATGAGGTGCTGCTTTTTTCACCAAAAGTTATGTAAAATCATGCAACCTGTTGCACACAACTTTCTTCTGCCCTTGGGCTAAGTCACACGCTTTCTCTTTGAACAGAATTCAGATTTCATTCCCTAGAATGTGCATAATGTGCAAACAAGCTGAGGCAGAGGCTGTTCTGGATTTGGCTCATTACAGGCATGTGTGGATGTATAAATATATACATTTTATATTAGACACATAAAGATGTACAATAGTGCAAACACCAGTGTTGGAAGGTGCAATAAGAAAGTTTTTAAGGGGGGCAGGGAGGGATTCCAAGAAGCACCTTGTTAATGCAGGCATCATTCAACAGGTCACTGCAAACCACCTTGCATGCAAATAAAAGATGGTGATTTGGTACACAATCCTGTTTGCCTGGCAAAATGTCAATTTGTGACACAGCACCATAAAAATGAAGACTGAATGAAACACAGTGTTGAGAATTTTGTCGTTGTTAAAAGAATAGCAACAACAGCTTTAAAAGAAGTGAGGGCTTGTTTTTTATTTTTGGGTTTTGTTTTTTTTTTTCCCACTGTGCATGACAAAATTCATTTCAGGAATAATTCTTATATCATTCATTTCACTTGAAAAACTTAGAAGTAGCATCAGCTTCTGCAGAATAAAAGTAAGGTAGATCCTTAACTAAAAGAATGCAGATGGCCAAAGTATAATTTTTATATGAACATGTATGAGTGCATGTGTATAAAAAGAAATACACCTACACAGCCTATAGGCAGGGACAGCCACAGACACACACAACCATCCCATGTGCATGCAACATGTAAATGCACCTTGTCAGGTAGCACACACTCATTAGTCATGAAAAAACATAAATGACATTTCCTAGGAGACATTTCACTAACTGCAAGTATATTCATTTTTAAATGTCCGTGTAGTATATTACACTAGCCACGAGGCTAAAAGTTGTAGGCAGACCATTAGAAGTTAAAATGTTCTTCATGTTGCCTCCATTACAAATGTCTTTGCTCCTGGAAGAGCTCCCAAGATATTAGAGCAGCCCAAAAGAAGTTGCTCAGATGTGATCTTTATATAGGAACATGCAGAGCTCCTATATTATGTTTATTTTTTTTAAAAAAAAAAGGAAACCATTTTAGATTCTACAGTTTGAGAATTCATAACCCATTCAGGAGATTGTGGAATAATATAATATGTACATATCAGAAAAGATTTTGTATTTGGATACTGGTCTTCACTGGGATTTGGTTTACTTTTACTCTATGTTTCCTGGTGGATAAGTAAGAGAAAAACACTAGCAGTCAGAAGCAGCAGCAGCTGCAGCAACAAAAAGGTCATGAAAAGTAAGTGCTATGCAAATAAAGGAAATAAAACAAACAGATCATTTAAAGCATAAAAGAAATGAAAAAAACAGCCATAAATCAACATGCTTGAAAAAGAAAATTAAAATAAAGGGCAGTTTGAAACAAATCAAAATGTCATCAAAATAAAAAATGGCAAAACCATAAAGAACTAATAAAATAAACAGTAATTGGAAGAAATTGCAAATAAAAATAAAATGGAACTAACAGGAGCAACAGGTGGCTGCTCATGTTACACTTAAGACTGAGTGAAAGCAAAAGCTCTTGGATTTCTCCATAAGCTAGGAATGGTGTTGGACCAGTGGGCCTAGATTGTGACCATAAGAAGTAATCAACCCATCTTAAAGCTTTATTGGAAACATGTTTGAATTTTCTGACAATCTGGACACAAAGTTGGTGTCTGTTTCCCCCACTACTTGATAGGCCACACAATTAAAAAGAAGCAAATCAATTCCCCCACATCCCTCAGCCCCAAAGCCGAAAGTATTGATTCAAACACCTCAGAAGCCAACAAGAAACTAAAGTTCTACCTGTGTCTCTTTTGAGTGAAGGTGGATTTCAAGCCTGGTCACAAATTGGGCTGCTGGAGTTGCCCTGCTCGTGCTGTTGAGCGAGATCAGGGAGCTGAGTTTAGTTCAGATGTTTCCAGGAAACCATGGGAGATGGGATATAGGGAGAGACAGGTGGGATGAGACAGCCCCAAGGTGAGAACACAAGCACCAGGAGGTGTGCATGGAGAGAAGAAAATAACCAGCTAATAAATGACTGAACAGGTCGCTTCTGACTGGACACCAACTCCTAAAGGAAAAAATAATCAAGAAATTAATGTGCTATGTCTGTCAAATGAATGAGAAAGAAGCAGTTGTGGTTGAAGTTTTGAAATAAGTTTAAACTGATAATAGGCCAAAGAAAGGGTCTTGTCTGTGCAGGACAGAGGTGAAGCAGAGGTGCTGCTGATATGATGTATTCCTCTGTAATAGCCTAAATCAAAGGGCAGCCTTCCCAAAACTTGTGGAGTTGGGATTGATGTCCTGTCACCACCAGTGTGAGCAGCTGCACTCTGCCTGCCCGGAGTTTCCCTGGCACCTTCCTGCAGCTGGGCCCGCTGCCACAGCCACCTCTCGTGCCTGGCAGGCTGCAGGGCTGTGTTTGTGGTGGGGAGGGACTCTGAGAGGTGCATCCTCCTCTGACATTTGTCACCCACTTCCACAGGCCGTGTGACACCTGCTCTGAGAGCTGAGCAGGCAATCCAACCCCTCCATGCTAAAGAATTGAGCAAAAGAGACTCGGGACTGCAGTTGCAGTCAGTTGTAGATAAGGAGAAATTTCCTAACCACGGTAATAGATGAATAAAGTAGCTGAAAAGAACACTCTCATCAAGCCTACTAGAAACCTAACACCACGCTTCAGCAGTTTATTTTGCCTTTTTTTTTTTTTTTTTGTTCTAATATATCTGTTCTTAAATGGCCCCTAAACCCACGCTGTGCAGTAATTTATACAAATATTCACAGGCAACTCTGCACTCAGTATATATAATTTTATTGTTTTGACTTAAAAGTTTGAGGACTGAATTAAAAATGCATGGGTGGCACTTTGCCATACTGCACCTAGAGAACAAGAGGCTGTCAGCCTGAGCTCTGTGCCAACAGGTTGCAGTGTACTAGACTAAACTGAACAGCAATAAGTCTACACAGCAGAGCTTTGCTGAAAGATGTGATCACACCTCCTAATGTGACTCCATGGCTCTGTTACTTACAGCTAAATTACATTATTATGACTTCATTGTTGAATCCCAATTCTCCTAATTATAGCCTAGAGATCTATTATTTGATTTTGTAACACCAAGTGCTTCTTTTCTAAATCATGTAATCTCTTGTAGCTTATTAATGTCAGGTTTGTGCACACGCAGGGACTTGGTTGTTTGCCAGGGAGAATCAAATTTTCAAATTTTCACTGTGTTATGTTGCAGGGGTTTGCTTGTTACAATCTAATTATATTGGCACTGAAAGCAAATTTATATTATAAAGCACTTTAACTCTTTCACGGAAACGTATTTGCATATGTAAGTGTCTCGCCATTGGTTTATTAGCTTTTTCATTGGGAAATTTTTATGGGATTGTGTGGAACAGAATAATAATTCTGAAACCATTAACTATTTCTTTTCCTTTGAAAATGTGAAGGTTTTAATTTAAAGTGATGCTCATTGTAATAAACCCGTGAGTGAAATGCAAGTAGGTGCCACACATGGAACTGGCTTTAAGATTTGTAATGTCAAAAATGGAAAATTTGAAATTTATTGTTTTATTAAATTGCATAAATTCTAAAATGCCATTTAAAATTGAAACTGTATTTCCCCAGTATAAAACTGTCTGACAGGTGGTTTGGATTTTATGTACATAATTCCCAATAATGATAAGTATATTTCATTACAGGTATTTTAGAGTAAGAGTAAGCTTTAAAGCTTTTAAGTCCCAATAATATGCCTGTCATTAGCTTCTGCTGAATTCAATGGAAGTTTAAGTGACTCATGGTCTTCCAGACTCAGGGAGTGAACAAGAATGAAATAAAAGACTGCAATTCTCAGTGACTATGCTTCCCTTGTATGAGAGTTGGGGCCATGAGTGATTTTTAAAGCTCTCTTTAAATTACCTGGTTTTGTAATGCTTTTTCAGGACTGCAAGGGCTGTGCCCTGGTCTTCTGCTCCCATAACATAAATAAAAGGCTGCTGGTTCACTTTCCTCCTCTTCTGGTGTAGCTGTGAATAGCTCCTGAAAGGAATGGATCTGCACCACCCTGCTCGTCTGGCTGCTCCCAGCCAACAGGCTTCCACTTCTCTTGCATGAGGTCAAATAACTCTGGCTGCAACAGAAGTCATACAGCTGCCAGCTTGGTGATTTTTATTGTTTTTTCATTTCCCCCTGCCCTCCTCCCATCACTTTCAATTAGATCACTCGTTTGGACTGAATGTCTGGGCAGTCAGAAGACTGTGCAGCTCAGTCCAACACAAGAGAACGGGCAGAGCTTGCAGCTGGGGCAGATGGGGAGAGGAGAGAGCAGGGCTGCTGCTCCCAGCAACATCTACACTGGGTTAGGCAGAATATGAAATTGTTCCCCAACCTGTACTCTGTCTGCCTGTCTCTTCCAGCAGCTACCCTGTAATGTCCAGCCTCCCTTCCTGCTTCTGACACTCAGCATTTGGTTGGTTCTGCATTAAATTTCCACCGCACAGGACAAAATATTCTGCAGGGAATCATTCTGCCTGGTATGTGATATCTCTATCTCTGCCATCAGAGGAGAAAAAGAAAAGATCAGCACTGAGGAACAAGCCTAGGACTAAGCAGCTTAGGGGAGATTTTGTCATTCAGCATATAAGAGGGTTAGTAGGACGGGGCACAACCTTTGCTGCTGCAGTCAGGCAGAGGTTTGCATAATGATATGAATGTGGGATTATGACGGAGAAAACATATGTACACACAGTTGCCAGTAGAAGTAAATGGATTGCACATTTTGCTGCCAGCCCAGCAAACTCTGCCCCCATTGTCCAGTGTATAGGTAGGCCCAGAGGTTTAGTCCACAGAATTCCAAAGAACTTTTCCCATTGGCTTTAGTGGGGTCTGTTTCTGCTCCCAGTAGCTAACAAGTGGGGCAACCTACAGAGCATTCTTTGCTGAATTTCAGTAAATACTGACTATAATATGTGAAATAGGAATTATATGTTTCTCAGAAACAGTGTACTGCCTAAATGTTCTATTTCTCCTGTAGAGGGAGAAGGCCACCCTCCATTTTCTTTTTTTCCACATTGCACATTGAAAGATACTGAGCTGAAAACTTTGCTATCAAGCTCGTCCTTCTGTCATTTGAAGAAGATCCCTGTCTTTACTTCTGTGCTCCCTGTTAGATTTTCCATTTATTTCTCCAGTCCATGGCCACCAGACCAAATAGCAGTTGACATCTGTTTATGCAGTTAGAGCTCCTTACTGAATCAAGTCCAATGTCAGTGCTACTCAGTGAATAATAAAGTGTAGCTTTCAATGCCTATTAAAAACACCCCATTGGTGGGCTTCCCTGCTGAAGAAATGTGTAAACTCTACAGCCAGATTTAATGGGTTGGTTTATATATGGATCACCTTACACTACACGTCAGTATTTTTAATATTTACGAGGATTATCATCTCCATTCCGAGTAAGTATTTGGAAAGAGAAGGACAGGAGCAACCACAATTCCTGTGTAGTAAGGTAGCTTTTCTCTATATTTTGATTCTACAAAAACATTCAGGATCACCAGCAAAATTGGTACCAGTCAAGTGAATAATAAATATAAGAAGACATTTCCATGAGAGAATACGATTCCAAAGGGAAAACTGTTGTCAAGATACAGTGGAACAAATGGGTGTCTTATGCATTTAAATGCAAGTGTTAAATTTGATACAGTTTCAGGAATTTTAATCTCTTTGAGCTGATCCCTGTCAAATCCTGGCCTCATGTAAAAGATCATCTTTAAATGAAAATTGCAATTAGAGTTGCAATGCAAGTGACACTTCTGAGCTTCCCCACACAGCAAGTTTATGCATATGCACAGACCTGTATTACTAAGCAATATAAGCACTATAAAATTTGAAAGAGCAACTCTTCTGTCTTCTGTGGAGTAAGTGTCAGAGGTTGGACCAAGGAAAGCATCAGTCCAAGATAAAGAAGTGATGAAAAGCAGTTACACAGCAAATTACACTTCCTTATGGTTGTTTAGTAAGAAATACTGATCTGTAATGCAATTTGCAGCAAATCATTGATCAAATGTATGGATTCATCTCAGGGTCCCTCTTATTGTGCTATTAAAGCAGCATATTTAATAGGTTTATCTAGCTGTCTAACAAGAAGGTGAACTTTTGATGCAAAATGAGCCTAAGAGCTTACATTTTCCTTGTGGTAGATCCATAGAATTATGATCAAATAATGGATTGTGGTATTTCTTGATTACACAGTTAGGGAGCAATCACCTGCCATGTTTGCTTATCTAGTTTATTTTCCCAATCAAGCCACTCTGTAATTGAAGATTTTGAAACAAAGTCAGTGCAACTGCTGAAGAAATTGCCACGACAATTTTGATTCCGAACTTTATATCAATCACATTATCTGCTCCCATGGCAGTTTTCTTTTGCTACAAATACTAATGAACATTCTTTTTTTGGATTTTGTTTCAGCACAGTTGGTACTGTAGAGGTTTGTGCTTTGCCTTGCACTTCTTTTTTTGGTGGGGCGTGTATGTATATCCTGGCCTAAACACATACACTGATACACTTCATTTTATTGGAAGCAGCTCAGATGATACAACTTGCTGGTGAATCTGCAGATGCTTGACAAACTTTGGAATAGAAGCAAGGTCTCCTAAGCCCTAAAGCTGAGGTTTCACCGCTGCCCTTCTTACAATTTATAAATATGTAGTTGATTTCTATCCATTAGTGTTTTGTCCCCAAACTGTGCTGTTTCAGCTGGAATTAATGCATGTGCATAATATAACATACGCATTTTTTTTCCTGTGAATATATTTAATACATAATCAATTATTAAGTAAGGAGGGTGTGAAGAAATTGAACCAAAAGGAGTCACCTATACAAATCCAGGTTTTGTTGGCTGCATGACTCACCAGTGAACCTTACTCAGTGCTCCTATTGTACCGAGTACCTCATAATGAAACACACGGGGTTAATGGCTGCAGTGCAGTGGGTTTAAGTGAAACCACAGCAGGTGTGTGCCTTAACGAGGTGTTAATGGGAAGACAGGTGCATGTAAATACAGAGCAGGAGGGCACAGGAACGTCCAGGAGAGAGGGCAGAGCAGTGTGGCCACAAAGTGCTCCAAGAGCAGTTGCGGAGTTAAGCGCTAATTGTCCCAGGGTCTTTGATAATGGCAAGTCAGACCTAACAGCCTGCAGATCTGTACTAAAACATTCTGTGTTGTCACCCCTTCCGTGGAAGAGGCTGGCACTAGGAAAACTCCAAAGACAACTCTCGTTTCTTTATGCATTTGGTTAAATGACCTTTTCTAGGAAATAGGGTGGAAAGTTTTCCCCAGTTTAATCACCGGTCCCTAACGTGGTGCGTGGGGCTTGGCACACAGGCATGCATAAGGGGGTCATATCTGCACCTGCCTTGCACAGAAAGCATTTCATTGCATTCCCTTCTAGGAAAAAAACCAGATATTGATAGCAAGGGCCCTAAACTGATGGGTGAAGTAGCAATGAGAAAGGCTAAAACTAAGCAACCTCAGATATCCAGCATGAGTGCCAGGGAGAGGCAGAGCTCCCCAGATAAAATTCATGTCTTAGAGTAAGAACTGTTTCACCTGTTCTCAAATGATAAGAAACAGCATTTTTGGGGAGGATAGCAGCTGAAAATGTAGGCAGCAATCATCAGGGGTGGCCATACCACAAGCATCCATAATAGACACACTCTAGAAAAACACTAGACGCAGAATGTTGAAGCCCTCTTTCAGCAAATTAAATTGTTAGTCTTTGCTACTAAAACTGTCTGTGACCTCTCTTATCCCTACCCTGGCAGACAAGTCTCCTTTTATCTTTTTTTTTGACTTTGCAAACAATAGTAAAACAAGGTTTATTGTTGATGGTATCATTGCTCTGACATGTTACCAACTAAGGGAGGAATAATTCACATGTCAAAATTCTCTGAGCTAGCAGTGCCACAGGGTATTTTTCTCCTGGCTAACTTCTAATGGTGGAGTCTATTATTAAATCCCCTTTTCAACCCTGAAGATAGAGGCTTCTTTTTCAACAACAAAACAAAAAGTAGAGACCTGATTCTGAGAACTAATAGTCCCAAGAAATATGTTTTCTTGATGCTGTGAAATGTCATCTTTTTGCCTGTTATACTCTGTTTGTGGTACACATTAACAATGTTTGGGACAAATCAAAATAAATTCCTTTGGAAGAGTCACAATGAACATAATCCTTAGCAAGAAAATGTTTTTATTAGAACTTATTGTTTGTTACTTTTGAAAGTTTCATCTCCCTCTTAGCTGTGAAACAGGAGTATAGGATAAGTCAGCTCCAAATATCATCCTCGGGGTATTTCTTTAGGCTCCTGACATAAGCAGCATTGGCTCAGATTACTCAATTACCTGCTGGCACTCTGAAGGTGCCTAAAGAAATAGTGTGAATATATTGCTGGAATTTGCATTAAATGTGAATGGGTAGTAAAAAAAATCTGGATTCTTTGACCTCTTTGTGGTTTGTATTAAAAAAAAATCTAACTAGGATCTCTTGTGTTAGAACAGCTGCATGCTTTAAAAATGCTCCTAAAATTTATTTACTTTTAAAAATGCCTTTATTTATAACTTTTTATGGTTGAAAATTAAAATAGTCTATTTCCATTAAATTACACTGAAAAAAAAATTAAACAAGAGAAACAGAAAGTTTAATGACACTGCTTGAGTCTCATGGAAGAAGGAAAAATATGCTAACCCCTGAAGATTGCTTGTTACTCTTTAACATAATCTTTTGAGCTGTCCATTTTTTTCAGTTTGTAAGGCAAGCTGACAGGCACTTTGGACAACTTATCATGACACTGTGAGCCATAAATGTGATACAGTGCTTCATAAATGTGACAAAGTACTTCCAAAACAGCTGATGACTTTTAAAGGCATCCTACTTCTCTAAAAGGAGGATATTTACTCTAAGTGCAGTTTGTAGGGATTCTCAGCTAATTTGATACCTACGCATCTTTAATATGTTTGTGAATTCAGAAGATATTCATAATTGTAAAGTATCCATGAGATTACTGTATTTTAAACCAGGTTTGACAGCACAATAGAATCCAATAAAAGAAAGCATTGGTTGTACAAGGGATGCTTGAAAAGAAAGACAACTTGAATGCAAATAAGATGAAAACATAATTGACAAAGAAACTGAAACTGCATGTGTTTCTCTGCACTTCATCCTCTCCATGTTGTCATCTCAGGTACCAAACATAAAAATGCTATTGTTATAATAAGAGGGGTTCTAATGAAAACTGAAGTGTAGAGGAGTTAAGGTAGAACAAAGAGGCTTCCCATCAGAGGGATACATTCATAACCTATAAAAGATGACACATATTTAAATTTTCCTAACTGCTTAAAACTCTACCCTGCTGTTGGTGTTGCATAAAGAAATTTTGTTGAAATTAAATACACTTTCAGCTTGATGGTCATCTGTAAATTCAGAGTGTGTTTCTCAGCAGATTGAAAAAATTCCAGCTGCGTCCAGCTTTACCCTGGAAGAGATCAAGTGATATTTACAAGACTTAAATCCAACCAACCTAATGGCCTCAACAAAACCTTCCCACTGTTATGGTCATGATATACCAGATGACCCACAGGTAATGTTAGTATTTGAAACTTTTTAATGTGAGAACAAGTTATAGCCAAATTAAACTGTGTCTGATTATAGAAATGTATTCATCAATATAGCTAAATACAAAAGTGTACCCACAAGGTTATATATATATATATGTTTTCCAGGTACAGACCAAAGTAAGACTGTGCCCCTTGGTAAAACCCTTGGCAGGTGGAAAAGGCAGTTGTACATTAGACTGTGTCACTTCTATCTATCTCCAGCTATCATCACAGGAAGAACTCAGGAATGGCAGTGCCTGCCTCTTGAAGCACTACTGGAGGTTGTTTTATGGATCATTTTTAGCCAAGCTTGGTTAAGAAGTTGTCCTTCCCCTCTCCACTCCATGTTCCCTCACCACATTACTGTGGAACTGTGTCTGGGGCAGCTAGACACAGCTGAACCGGAGCAGCCTGAGCTCATCCATCTTTATAAAACCTTTGGTTCTTCCAGGGATTTCCAGAAGTAACCATCAGAACAAGCAGAGAAAGAGATTAAGGCCTTAGGCCACACACCATACCAATGCCAGGGCTTTTATCTTCGACAACAATTCTGTTCCCCAAACTGTCTGCCATGACAATCCAGGAAATCCATCCAAGTGCATTGATTTGTCGTTCTAGTTAGGGACTCTTCAAACAAGGCTTGAAATAAGGTGATGATAAAAATCCATCTTTTCCTAAAAATATGATCCTGGAGGTAAATGGGAATTACAGAAGAGACAAAAAGGACTATGGTAACAGGGGGAGGCAAAAGGGAGTGGAGATGAGTTTAATTACCCAACCATCTGTGGCAAAAAGGCAAGGCAGAAGCAAGTCACTTTGGCATGTAAGGTAGACATACTTCAGAAAGTGGAGAGAAAAGTTCCAGATGTGACAGTAAACCAAAAGAGTTCGTGGCATGCAAGAAAAAAAGGTGGTGGGAATAACAGGAGCTGGACAGCCAACCACCTGAGGGATCTGGTAGATAGATTGTTAAAAATAGATACAATAAATTGTATGAAAAATGGGACTTTGGAGAAAGTGGTGGTTATGCGATTAAATATTAAAGGCATACTTGCCACCTGTCTCAATTGAGAGGAAAAAGGAAATGTAGCAAAGTAATATAAAAGCTTTAAGACCTTCATAGTATAAGTCAAAAGAAAATAAAGACTAACAGAATAGAAAGAGGGTTGACTAAAGATGTATACAAAGAAATAGACTGACATGTAAGGTTTAGACAAAAACATTTGAAGCACAAAATGACTTATCAGTATCAAAACAAGTAAGAGGTGATTAGGATAGAAAATGTTGATTCATGATTAATGAAGAAAGAAAAAAGGAAATATCCATTACTGAACAACAACAACAACAACAAAAAAGGGGAAAGTAGGTGTCATAGAATAGACTAAGGTGTTTTCTGCCCCTTTTAATTCATTCTTCCTCAAAAGTTTAGCTGCAGAGCTAGAGTTTTCATTTTAATATATAGAGATGTGTAGAGTCTGCAATGCGAAACACGTGAGTTAAGTGTGTTCAGATAAGGTAGAGCATTGCAGGCCTTGATGGAAGATTCACTTTAAAGTTGTAGTAAAGCAAGCCAGGGTAATCTCTAAACCAGAAACTGCTGTTTTCAAGAATGTGGAAAGCTGGGGAAAGTCCCTCTTAACTGGAGAACTGGAAACTGTCTTTAAGAGAGAGTGGAAAGGACTTCTGAGCAGGCTGGCTTTTAGAAAGGCACCTGTCTCAAAAAGCCAGGAAAACATATTGTTTCCTAAGATAAATACACAGAAATCAGTGTTCAGTTCTGAAAGTCACACTTTCTGGATTCCACATTACTGGATTTCCATTACTGGATTACACAACAATTTTCTCTTGATATTTTCACAGAAGCAATTGGATTGGCATGGTGCAATTTTCAAGAGTGGTGACCAGAAGAATATAAGAAACTTGAGATGTGTTCCCTTCCAAATGCAGGACTGAGTCTTCAGCTTGAAGACCTTGGTTATGGGGGCAGATCTAGGAGTTTGGGATTACAGCAGGGGAAAATGCATGTCTTTTCATTGGGGGATCTGATTCAAGCTGGCACACCACGATTAACTGCAAGTCTCAGATGGTTTTTATTTTTACATATTTATTTTTCCCTGCCACAAGATACAAACTAGGATGTTTAGTTAGAAAAACATGTTTAATTGTACTCTGCATAAACTCCCATTTAGAAAGAAAATGTTTTTCAAATAAAGTTCTTCAAATGTTTTGTGCAACATCTGGACTTTTTTTCTGTATAAAGGATCTGAAAGGAATTTAGAATCCCAGACTCCTTGTGGTTCTCACATCTTCATAAAAAGGCAGATACTAGAATGTGCTTGCTGCTGGGAACTGGCGCTTCACTGTTAATAAGGAAGGAAAACCTCTCCTCCTAAGTACAGGTTTGATCCTGTAGTGCCGAGGAGTTTTGCCTGAGGGTCTTTCTGAAGAGGACTGGGAATTGTATGCAAGATGGGGAAGAGAGTTCTAAAAGGTTGTTTCCTCCTGTTATCCCCTGGTGCAGGGGCTGAGCCCGTTCACCCTGGCACGGCCCGTGTCACAATGTGCGCTTGGAACATCCCCACTGGGCAGTGGAGGCAGGAGGATGCCCTCCTGCAGTCACCATCCAGACAGGTGCAGCACAGAGGAGGGGCTCATACACACAACAATAATGCAGATAGTGTTCTCCAGGCTGTTTAGGTATCTGCAGCACGATTTAGTCTCCTAGTTTTATCACAGCTCCTGAAATTTATTTGTTGTTTCCTTGGAAGGTCTGATTTCTGAAGGCATATGATGATATAAAATCTTAATCTTTGTTAAAAAAAGAGAAAGTATGTTATAAACTATAAACTCTTAGACTTCCAAAGAAGATATGTAAAGTGCAAACTGTAAGGGTTCAAAACCAAAAAAGGCAAGAACTAACAGTTTTTATTATCCTTTCTAGTACTTTGGAGTTAACCTTACCACTTTTTATGGGCTGAGTCAACCAGAATATTGTCTTGGGCTTTCAATCTGTGCTCTACTCTTATTCTCTGTGGTTTAAAAATCACAGTTACTTTGAAGATAAATGAATTCTAGTCTAAGGCTACAGAAGAATATAAAGTTTCAACAGTTTTCAGGAATACCTAAAAATTGAGGTGCCTATATCTCTTAGAATGTCAGTGGTAGCCAGGCATTTAACTCTTGTAAGCTCTTTTGCAAATCTTACCTGAAATCTCTGTTATATTTAAGTGTTTTGCCTGTTGAGCTGAAGGACCAGAATTGACTCTTGCACAGTATAATTACTCACAATGGGAGACTGCACTGACAGCCAACTTGGGGAGGTATTTCTGAGGCTCTGATTTCCAACATTCTTCACTTTCTCACCCTATGGTATGAACAGACTGCCTTATATTGCTGACAATTTATGTTTTCCCTCTATCACCCACCTACGTAACATCTATGTTGAGCATTTACGTTTACACTAATAGCCCCTGAGAATCAATTACCATAAGAAGATCTGTTTCTTTACACTTCAGCTGATTAATCAGTCATAGGTTAAAACAAGAGGAGATAAAAAGCCAGCATGTCTGCACAGATTTTCTAAAAACCCTTTACTTAAAAATACTCTGGATACAGAATTTTTTTTCCCCCCCCCCGTCATGTGCATGTTCGATATTATTTTACCGGCCTTAAAATCTGCTTTAATAAAAGAATTGAGCAAAAAAAGCACTCAGGATTAAAAGTGTGTTTTATACACTCCACTACTGTGTAGCATCCCCACGCAGCAGAATGCAGGCTGTTTAGTTGGCACTCCCTGGTGGAAGGAAGCATGATAGCAAACCGAGCTTAACTTCAGGCCTGATCTTGGAAATAGGGCACAAAGAGGAGCACAGGAAAAAACCTTCTGATATCCCACCCACCTGTGCTTACTTACCAGCCCCGGGTGGAGTTCTTCCATGGAGATTTTGTCTGTTCCTCACACATAGAGAGGGATTTGAGGGTCTGTTGATGACTTTCCCCCTCTTTCTAAAAAGCTCTCAGTGAGAAAGCTCTGCAACAGTGAGTCCTTTCTACCTTTCCCAAAGTTTTTTCAGAAGTGTGGAACCATCACCTGTACAGAATGCGATGTCTGTCCCGATTTCTCTCACAGACCAAGGTAAAATGGCATAAAGAGCCTTACTCAGATTTCTAGAATAGATCTCAGATGGCCAAAGTTCCCCAAAAACTGATTAATTTCTTACCTTTTCAAATGTTGTTTAGAAATGCCTTCTCTTTCTCAGTGCTGACCAAACTGTCAGCAATACTCTTTATTAGAAGGTGCAATTATATCCCATGCTCTGGCCATAGCATTCTGAGTTGCAAAGCAGTCTAAACACAGAAATCTCAGGGGGAGCCTCCTGGCAATGGGCACCTGTCCAGTGCCTTTCTCTGCTACATATAATTTCCTACAACAAAGGCAATCCAAGCCCCAGGTTTTGTCACCTAAGTGGTACCTTCCCACAAGAAAATGTACAGATGCACACTTATTACATCCTCCTGGGAGCAAACAGCCCCCAATCAGAAAGTAATGAGAAGAATCTGGAGTTTCATTGACAGTGTGACCCTTTTATCCAAATGCTGCCTTTCTAACCTGTGATTACATAGGTACAATGGCAAAAGAGGCTCTGGATAAACAAAGGTAGATGCCAGGAAATACTGGCAAAATGCTTCCTAAGCACAGGCAAAAATAGCAAAGAATCATATGTTAATGCGATTTAAATGCCAATCTCAAAGCTCTCAAGATCTTCCTAATTCTGAAGTTCATAGTGAGGAATTTATAAAACTATCAAAGGAATCCCTTTTTTTGGATCAAATCCATTTAAATTTAATTAAACATCCTGAAAAAATATTTTGCAAAAGACAAATATTTTTAAAGTTAATGCAAGGCAACATTGATATGTATAATTTCCATCTGAGAAGTATAAAAACCATATGACTGCTGTTCATAGTTACGGTCTCACAGTAATTTCCCAATTATAGCTCCTTATTTAAGAAGTGAAAAGACTTTATTTTCAAACCACTTGTCTCTTTTCTTATACATTAGCATCAGTATTAAAAATGTAAAAGAAAAGTTTCATGGTCAACTTTTATCCTCAGTTGCACGGCCAACTTTTAGCCTTAGTTTCATGTGTACAAGCCTTGAATACTGACAATGTATAGAAAATATATAAATCAAACCTCCCTCTGCAATGCAACTACAGTTAAAAAGAATTTGAGAAATATCTGAGTCACCAAAGTCCGAAACATCTTTGACTCAAAGCACTTGCAGGGCACATTTGCTAAGAGAGGAGATCGCCTTTTTATAGAAACACTTTTTTTGGAGTGGAACCACGATGCAAATAACCCCAAATAAAGCAGGGAGACAACCTAACATGAATTAATGTCTTGCAGAGCCAAAAGTTTATGACAGCAGGACCCAAACTACAACTATAAGTAGGATTTCAGGCAGCACCGAGGCAGTGGGGTGGTGGTTTTTTACTTCAGAGGCTGCAGTGCACGGAGCCATCTCCGCTTCCTGCCAGCTTTCCAGTATTGATGGAGTGTTCTGGGCAGCAGGACTGGGATTCTGCTTAGGTACTCCTGGGAAAGGTACATCTCTGCTGCTGTCATGCCCCATTTAGGGAACTCTATTTAATTCCTAAATCTGTCAGAAGAGAGGGAATGCTGGGGTCCTGCACAGTGATTTAGCAAGATGTCATCCTTCTCCTTACTGCTAAGTAGAACTGCATTTCAGCTGTAAACGCTCAAGGAAACCCCTATTGTATTTTTTGCCTGTTAACTCAATTTTCAAGAAATAAAGCTTTCAATATTTGTGTTTTCATAATGAGCAAACAATTATATACCTGCCTTTGACTGGTACTAATGACAGTCTTAGTTAATTCCAAGCAAACATCAACTATGTCTCACTTGTAAGGATTTTGGGCTCCACAAGTGGCTGTTTTCTCTTACATTCTATGGGCAAGGTCCAAAGTCCGTAGAGTCAATTGGACTTGGTGAAGTGTGTTTTGGCTGGGGTCCTGCAGACACAGGTTATTTGGCATTGATTGTTAGTAAAATAGCACCTCTGCTCTCATCCTGTAATCCACCTCTCCTCCATAAATTTATGCATTAATCCTTCCAGCGCTAATTTGCAGCTATCTTCCACCTTTTTCATATGATGCATGGAATTTGCTCACATTTACATTCACTTAGTGCTCACACATGGCCATGGTTCAGTTTATATCCTCCTGGTAACATGCTTAACTGGGAGAACCTGAATGAGCATCTGGCCCTTGACTGGTCTCATTGTTACTGTGCAATTTGATCTTTCCAAAACTGTGCTTTGTTATGATGATATATTTGCAGTGCAGGCTTACTTTCCTTTGCTCACAACACTCAAAAATGTCTCAGGTAAACCAATGAAATTTAGTCCTCAGGGTTGCTAATTCCACAGTTTTTCACACACTGCAGGAATTTTCACATTGGTCCTTCTATTCCTTCGTCACCATTTTGTTGATAGCCATGCTTGAAGTAATGCAGGATATTTTAGAGTAACATAATAAATGGGAAAATGACACTACATCAGTCTAAATGCTGTTTAGGAATGGTACAGAATAAATAGGGAAAATATCAAATATGTAAATAATTTGTGAAATCAAGTTAAAATTAATGACAAACAAAACTGAGTTCCCTTTGTGGTTGATTTCCATTTAGCTGCACCCAACAATAAAATAGTTATCAAAGAAAGCTACCAATTAGATTTTAATTCAAAACATTTCCAGAAAACAGTTCCCAAATCTCAATTGATATCTCTCCAACAACCTCCTAATTGCAGCAAGTTGGTGGTAAAGGGAAAAAAAACCAAAACTGCTTTAAATGAAAAAGATGTATTCCGTCTGCTGGAGCATGCAGTATCCTTTCCTTAATTATTGCCAGGATTTCCCCTGTACACGAGCTTCCGCTGAAGATTATATATAGACAGATAGATATGTCTGTGTTTTCTGTGTGTGTGCATGCACACACAGATGTGTGCTTGGGGAAAGAGACAGGAAACATTATTGTTTCAAAATCTGAGGAATTTATCCAATGCTCTACTGTTTTGGTTTTTTTTTCATGAAATGTGCTATTGGACAAAGACCACAGCGTTCAGAGCTGGGGAATTCCTTCCATTTAATTTTATCAAGTGGTACTCCTTCTTGAAAGGATCTTTGGAATAACCAGGAATTTGGAATCACCGATTATGAGACTCTCCAGAGCCTGTCGGATGTGACTTTTCCCTATCCTAACACAGTAAAATATGTCACCTTACCCAGGAAATGCAGCAAAAATTCATTCTTCCTCTCCTTACTTGCGTAAGGTAGACAGACCCATCCCACGATTCTGCCTTCATCTAACATGAGACCATACTCTTCTGAAACCCTTCAGTCTGGTCCTTGCCATTTTGCTCTTTGCACAATTGAAACCTGTTGACAGCCCTCTGCAAGGTCCTAGAAACTGAGAAAGATGACACTGAGACATCTAAAGCCTGATCTGCCTGGCAAGAATATGGTCCACGTAACAAGAGATGGAAAAACTTTAAAATATTCTTTATGTTTTAAGCAGAATCTTCCAAGCAGATGATCAGTGATGTCTCTGAGACATGCAAAAATCAACACTACAGTGTCAAGGAAGAGCTAAAGATATCTGCCCCCCTTCCACACTGAAAGGTCAGAGCACCTTTTTTTATTACAGGTCAATGACCAGCAGACAATATCTTACCTCTAGCTTGCCTTCTTGGAAACCATGTAACCCTCTAAAAATATTGAGCACGTCTGAGCTGGATTTTTAAACATCCTCTAGCATTTGGAAATATGGTAATAGTCCACATTCCAGTCCACACAGTATACTGGCACTGCACTGCTAGGGAAGATGGATAAGCAAACTGAGGATGAGGCAAAGGTTCTGAGGACAGTTCTGAGCATCCTTTGCAAGGAAGGACTAGATGAGACAATCAGCATGCAAGGAGCATAACAGATATTTATTAGCTGATGGCATCATAAAAGGAGACTTTTTTCATGCAGTCCACAAATGCTTTCAAACATAATCTCAATAATACAAAGCAATGCACCTCCTGAAATTCCTCTCACACTGAAATTTTTAAATCTGATAAGAGCCCTGGAGCAAATGGTGCCATTTATGTTCTTGGCAGCTAGTTGCTGGGAGATGAAGGTCTCATTGGTTGCCCTCAAGCTGTTAGAGTTAAAAAGCATGTTTGGGTAGATTGTGATCTAAAAGATCTTATTTTAGGGTGGGGCATATTTAAGGCTCTTCTCACAAGCAAATGGCAACAGCACATAAACAGGCTTCACCAGAGGAGGCTCAGGCTGAAGATCAGGAAGAATTCCTGCATGGAAAGCTAAGTTAAGCCATGGAACTGGCTGCCCAGGGAGGTGGTGTCATCAACAACCCTGGAAGTGTTCAAGAAACAGATGGATGTTACACTTAGTGCCATGGTGTATTTGACAGGGTGGTGATTGACCAAAGGTAGGACTTTGATGATCTTTGAGGTCTTTTCCTATCATAATGATCCTGTGATTCCATGTATGGTGTATAAGTGGGTTTCAAGGATTCTACAGTGATTGGTTGCTACATAACACATCTGAAAGAACAATTGAGAGACATCTGAGGTACTACGCATCTGCAGATTAAAGAATTATCTGAAAACTATAGCAGTAAAAATCCAAACTTGGGGCATGTTCTCTTTATCACAATTTACCTGCTCTACCTTCAAAATAAACTCTACCAGTGTGAAAATACCTTGATTTTCTCAAAAAAGCATCCATGAAGAGTCTGGCACCCTCAGTACAACTTACAGTAACTCTTGCAATTTTGAGAAACTCAGTTTCAGTATAAATGCGTATATCTGTAAGATGCCATCTCTGTTTTTTTTTACTTGTTTTGCCAATTTAGTTTTATTTTCCTTGTTTAGGAAATGTCTCTTTAAATACAGAGAAATTTCTGATTATGTGAAAGGAATTTTTATAGACCCTTTTTTCATTTGTTTAGTGGGGAAAAAGAAAAAAAAAGAAAAAAGATGGGAAAAAAGATACTTGATGTCTCCAACAGACTAATGGAATGTAATCAAAAATTGTCAGCATAATCTCTGGCATATCCATTTTAATCATTATATCCATTCAGAGAAGTTCTAACATTGTTTTGTGTTATGTCCCTGATTTCTTGCAACCTGTACTTGTACAGAAAAGCACAGATGACTTCCCTTCTGTGTAAAGATAAGTTGAGCAAGTAACAAAGCAACAGTTTTTAACAACCACAAAAGCTGTTTTAACAAGGGGTCCTACTTGTTCCCCATTCTAGAGCTAAGGCCAGCAATATTTGGTTATAGATTCAAATATTCATTCAGTTCTAGATTATTTGAGTTCCAGTGTTTTGATCAGAAGTGCCTTTGGTGTTCCAGTGAATGTGATAAATAAGGAGCCCTGCTCAAGTGTTGATTCTCATCAGAAACTAAACTTACCAGCTATTGTTGCAGCCACACATAAAACAAATGAGAGGTGGAGCTGCCTCTAATAAATATTTTCTGTCTTTCGTCAGAGAAGTGTGGTCTGAATAATAGCTCTGACAAAGACCAGCATGTCTAAGATCAAAACTGCAACACATACCAACAGGCCAGAGGGGAAAATATCTCCTTTAAAGACCAAACAGAAAAATCCCTTGTAGCTGTGATTATCAGACAGCCAGAGAACTGCTCTCTGGAAGGTTATTGAGGCTCATTGTCCCACCCCCTACTATTACACTCTGTACAAGAAAGACACGGAAGTCACACACCAGTACCCACAGACATCCGCAAATATTGACTTCATTAAAATCATATTGTGCTTTTTCTTCTCTCATTATTTTATCTGTAGGAAAGTGTCCTCTCCGGATGTTTTCTTCCCCCATTTCCCTTTTTAAAATGCTGAGGACTCTGCCTCCTTCTTCCTGTGGGTAACTGAAAAAAGAACCCACAAAAAAGGTCATCATTCGAACCCTGCTTTGTCTCTTACTATAATAAAATGATCTTCCTCTATATCACACATTTATATGCTTGACATCTATGCTTGACATTTAGTAATAAAACTGAAGTCATAATCTGCTTTCAGTTAAAAGAGTCATCTTGAAACCCTTTGGTATTCTTGTCAAAAATAATAATTGCTCATTGTCAACATTAACCTCCTTGAGCCTGCAGATCCATCATTCCCATTGCTCAACTTAACAAGCATTACTGCCTACAAAAATCTGCTGTTGAGGTAATGGATGGAACACTGTGGCTGTTACATCTTACTAGATGTTCCTATTGTAGTGTATAACTTTAGTACTAGATGTTCTTATAGTAGTGTATAACATGGCAACATTATCTGGGAGTGGTTCAAAATAAGTTCTTAGTTACAGTAAAAAAGTAGGGGTTTTGACAGAGTTATAATAATTCACAAAAATCCTCATTTATTAAGCAGTGACACAGATATTATTAATAATAAAACCCACACAGGTTTGTTCTTTAATTTTTTTTTAACCAGAAAGTGAACTTGTACCACATAAAGTATTTATGCCAAGTGGGATAACACTTGAGATAACAATTTCAGGGTTTTCCACAAAAGTTTTCTTGCTCAGTATGCCTTAGTTAAAATCTCTCCACCTGAATATTTTAGGATGTCTGAGCTATGTGAGGAAAGTTGGAGACATGACAGAAGGGTCTAGTATGTAATTATTAAAATCAGTTTAGAAGTAGAAGATAACTAAATTAACCCCAAATTTTCTAAGCTATTAGAGATCTAGCTAGATGTCCATTTGTAAGAAAGTAGAATACACTTCAAGGATGAAAGTAGAATACACTTCAAGGATGTCCATTAAAAAAAAAAAAAAAAGCAAAGAGTTGTGAATGCTTTCTCTACAAAACAACCCAAAAAGACAGTAATTCTATGGGGGGAAAGACTCAAAAAACCCAAAGAAACAAACAAAACAACAAAAAGCCCCAACCCCAAACTGACTAATGTTGCTTATCAAATTTCAATCCAAGAATTATAGTACAGCTAATTAGATTCTTCTTGACTCCATTTCCTTTGTGCTGGGTAAACTGAAGGGAAAAGCTCCTACATCTGTCAAGGCATTTTCTTTAGGACCTTAGAAATAACTGACTATAAAAAATGTTTTTCTTAGAATCGTTTGAGACCCTGTGACCTGCCTTGCTACCTATTTCAAACACAGTTTGAAACATAGTCCTAGTTATATTAGTGGAACTCATAAAAACAGTTATCAGGGCTGTGTAAGATAAGAGATCACAATGTAACTGGTACCACATATTACTAATCCTAAATGCATCTTTAATTCTAGAGTGTAATTAGTCTAAAAATATTTGTGCTTAGCACAGACGTACAAAATTCGTAATGAAAATCACAACACTCATCGATTGTTGCTGACCCACAGTAAATGTTAAAGTACGAGAATTTGGTAGGGATTAACACATGAAGGGAATGACTCTGTGTGTCATGATGCTAGTAGCCCTTATGGCATTATAAAATATCACCTCAAGCTCATATTTTCGTAACTGGAGAGGTGCCAGGGCAGTGAAATAAGAATTTTTGTTGATGATAAACAGTGGTGAAAACTTGAAGGTATCCTGAATGTATCAATACTGGTCAAAGACATGGTTTGAGATTTTATTCAGTCATTGAATGCAACAATAACTTTTTAACAATATCTGGTTAAAAAGATATTGTTAAATATCCTTACCACACAATTGTCATTTCACTAATTTTCAGTCTGTTTGAAAGTGAAAGGTAAAAGCCTCTAATAAGGGTCTCTTCATAAAAGAGAAGCTGCTATTGCGAAGGCAACCATCTAATGTCAGTTGTGTAAGTTGGCCAAAAAAATTATATTAAAATAATATGTGAAGGGAATCAGTGCAGTTTGACAACTGACACCCAAGTATACAGTTTTAGTCTCACATTACTAGAAATCTAACATACTAAATGAAGTTTTTTGGTCAAAAAAATCAGCCATAAATTCATGCTGATTGAGAAAGAAAGGGCCACATCTGTTAAATTCTCCTCCTCCTCCTAGTGTCCTGCCCTCTTAACACTGGTTGGGATGTCAAACTTTCCCATTTCACATACAACAGAGCCATGCAGATGTACTGCACATCCAGTTACAGGCACAACTCCCCAATGTACTGACCCTCCTATGTTCCTTTTTTTTTGATGTGGAAGACAACCAGAAGTGTTGACAGCCTGGACGCACTCATCAGGGGTTGCTACTGCTGAGAGGAATGCTGCTCAGTGTGCATGTTCCTGTTATTCTAGATCTCAAATGCCACCTCCTATGCTGCACTGGAGGAATCAGTGTAATGTAGAGGGTATGTGATCACAAAGTAGCACTGTCTCTAAAGTCAGTTTACAGCCTAAAATGGCTTCAGAGACTTTTGTGGAAGGTCAGTTATGATTTTTTTCATTTTTTGAGGAAGGAAAATGCTTATCTTGTTAAACTCACATTCACATTCCAAACATCACAGAAAGGCAATTGCAGCAGCCAACTCCATGTAAACTTTTCTGTTTCAGAGGTGGGCTGCATTCATAGTTTTAATGTAGTGTGTCTTGTTTTTTTTAATTTTCTGTTTGCTTAGAAGTGGACAGACTAGACACTGTCTTCAAAGGCAGCTTCAGAATCACAAAATACCCTGGCAAAAATCAAGACTTGTGCTCAGTCTAGCCAACGGCAGTGTGCCCCCAAAAATCTCAAAGAAAGCTGTATTCAGCTACAAAAAACACATTCAATTCACTTCACAGAGAGTTTAGTGTTGATTTGGTTAGTGCAAATGTGATATTTGCGTCAGATTCTTGTGTCTTTAGAGTAGGTAAGAAAAAGGTCAGCCAGGAATGATTTCCTTATTTTTTTTTTAAGAGGGCCTGTCTGTATGCAGAGCATCGCTTGTAAAAATAACAGAAAAAAACGTTGGCAGATGAAATGATATAAAGACTATCCAAATATATTCTCTCTCATGTTAAATCTTCAGTAATTGAATTAGCAATGAACAACTTCTGTTTCTACAAAACTTACTGCAGCTCCAAAATGGTGCCCATGTGATAAATGTGTGTCTGAACCTGGTAAGGGCTTTCTCCTGAATTCTGATTCAAAACCCCACTGAACTGTGGGGTCTCATGCTCTCTAATCACCAAGGCTCACAAATAGGGTCTCACGTTTTTCCTGCTGTTGCTGTGGGCCACCAGTCCTGCCTGCTCCTTCCCACTCTCCAAACCCCTGTGAAAGGTTTATTCCTTTGGGCAAGAGAATCCTTTGTATTGAACTTGCTCTGAACTTTGTTAAAGTGACTGAGTGAGGTTTTTGAGGTGTGCTGCTGCACTACAATCTCCTTTTGTTTCATACCTCTGTTACCCTCACATTTTCTTTTAAGTACTGAAAGACTTGTGTTGGGAGCAGACTTGAACAAAAGCCTAAGTTTTATTTTATCTCCTTTCTCTTTTCCAAGTCACTAATAAGTGAGATTGGAGAGGCACTAAACATGAAACTGCTCATTACTCTCACAATGACAGCTTTGCAGCTCACCTCTGTGCTGGTTTTGGCTAGGGTGGAGTTAATTTTCCTCATTGTAGCTAGTACAGGGCTGTTTCAGATTTTTACTGAAAACAGGGTTTATAATAAGAAGTTTTCATTCTTGCTGAGCAGCACTTACACAGAGTCAAGATCTATTTTGCCTCTCATACCACCACCCCACCAGCGAGGAGGCTGAGGGTGCACAACAATTTGGGAAGAGACAGAACTGGGAGAGCTGAACCAAGGGATATCCCATAGCACATAGCACCATGCTCAGCACGTAAAGCTGGAGGAAGAAGGATGAAAGGAGGATGTTCAGAGTGATATTGTTTTTCTTCCCAAGTTGCCCTGCTTTCCTGGAGATGGCTGAACGCCTGCCTGCCCATGGGAAGTGGTGAGTTAATGCCTTCTTTTGCTTTGCTAGAGTGTGCAGTTTTTCTTTGCATACTAAACTTTATGTCAACCCACAATTTTTTTATCGTTTACCCTTCCAATCCTCTCCAGCATCCCACCGAGGGAGGGGCTGCATGGGGCTCAGTTGCCAGCTGGGGTTAAATCATGGTGCATCATCAGAAATGTTGAGTTACAAGTGGCTTAAAATGGGAGCCCACCAGTCCAAACAACAGATTTACTTATCACCTAGTTAATACTGGGCTAATCTTGCAGGTATTCAACAAAACATAATCACAGGCAAGTGTGCACGTGTGAAGAGGCCAAAAAACACCCAAGGACCAAGACACTGATAATAAGAATTTGTTGCAAACATTGCCAGTTTATACTACCTGCATCTTAAGCTATCAGTTTTCACCCAAAATTAACACACACTGAAGGGTTTTATAAATGCTACAGACATATATATTTACCAAAGGAGTTCCTGGTGTTAAAATAATTCTTCTAAACCGTATAAAATATCTGATTCCAATGATATTTAGAGGAATTAAGAAAACTTTTTTGCTTTGCTGATATTTGAGAGTTTCACATTAACCTGTTGATTTTAAAACTTCATCTACAACCACTGACTACATTGCAGGCTAGTGCAAAAGCCACTTTATTTCACTCAGATCCATTATCCAATGGGGTGCTGATTTTATTAGTTACCCTTCACCTGTGACAAAGACATTGGATTCTTTGATCTGGTGAAAAGAATGTAATTCTAGTAAAGAAAAAAATATCTTCCTTACTAAGAAACTTCTGAACACAGGGTAAAAGAGCTATCAGAAGGACAGGTACCTATTATTCCTGGCCACCAAAATGAGGAGTGTCTGAGTAGTGCCATCACAGAACTGCAAATCTTCCTACTTCCAAAATGTTACTTTATATTATATTTTTGCAGTTCTGTGTTTTCTTATTCAAGTTCCACAGGTTTAACTGGGGACAAGTTGTTTACATACATCATTAACTACATGAGGAAACTATATATGGAGGGTTTTGTGCACTGACTGCTTCCACAGCTTATGCAGGTCACTGAGCAGTATCAGACTAATCACAAAAGTCATTTCACTGGTGATAGCTCATACATGCAAAAAGACTTGCGGCTCAGAGATGCAGTTTTTTGCCCTGCTGAGTTACCATGCATCAATCAAAAACTTACACAAATTACCTGTTTTAAATTTGCTACAAGCCAAAGTATGCATTCTACTGTGAGGTATTTAGTTAAACTGCAGCACCTTGGTTGTCTCTGGATGTATGTAACTTAGCAACTTGTAAGTTAAAAGTAATTTATAGAAGTTTATAAGACAGCTGGTGATAAATGTTTAATCAAACTTATTTTAAATAGCAAAATAATAGGGTTTTTTTTTTTTTTCAAAATAATTAATAGGATACAAGTTTATCAAGACTCTCCAGGGAAGAGCTATGCAATATTTAGCAAAAAAATTAGTTGTTAATTACAACCACCCTCTCCAATATATTAGGGAATTTTTTTTTTCCAAGCAAAATGACCACTAAAATTTTATCAATTTGGGTTTTTTTAAATAAAGAAATCTTTCCACAGAAAGAGGATGTTCCCTATTTTAGCTCTCATCAGAGAAGATAGTGGACAACTCCATACCATTTCCTTGCCTTTCACAGCTTGAAGCCTTATATTTGAGGCAGAGAATTAGACTGAACTCAGCTGTCATGAGGCTGTTCTCTGATTGTGGCTGGAAGAGGATCTAATTGTGTCTTTGTGGGGAATTAGGGTGGGGGATCACACAGCACAGGGCAAATCTCTAGCTGGCATTAACTGATGTCATTCCACTGAAGTCCCTGAGTCTGTGCTAATCCAGGATGGCTGTGGCTCTGAGCTAGTGCCCAGAAAGATGTGCTCCAGTCTCTGTCACTGCTGGACAGCTCTCCCTGAAATTTAGGACTGGAAATAACTACGGTAGTTTGGATTCCACTTTTGTGAGAGCTGTTGGCACATGCCAGCTTTCTAATGGCAGAGGAAGAAAGAAGCACCACCAGCACACTCTGCTCATGCTGCTTCTGTTTGTGATGCTGACACTTGATGTCCTAAAAGCTGTTGCCATTGCGCCCTTCCCTGTTGGTGCCACTGCACATCCTTAGGATAAAAGCCAAACAACACTTTGCACTCTCCTGCTGAGATAATTTTAACCCCTATACTCCCTCAAAATACAGAAACACTACTTCAGGCTGAGACACAATTTCTGTGGAACCTCCAGCTTACTTAAAACAATCACTCTACAGGCATGGAAAGGATTCACACAATATCATAGGATGAGTAGTCATATTAATTCACAGTATATTAGCTGAAAAGCTCTTGTTCTGTAGTGACAAAAACATTGATTTTCAATTAAGTTGTTGAATTTATTATCTCATCTTCTAAAAATACTTCCTTTTTGTGTTGCCTGCCTTGTTTCCTGACTTTCTAGTTACAGCAGTATACTCAGCTACTTACAGTAGACATAACAGTAGCTTCCATATTACAGGCTTTTTACTTTTTTTTTTTTTTTTTTTTTTAAGAGGAAATAAACTGAGAAAGTCAAGAGGCTGGCTTTGTAAAACCTCATCTATAGGATTTTTGGGTTTACCAAACCAAGATGAAACAGAGAATTCACACTGAGGTGCTTGTTCTGACTGACTCACTGAAACTGGGACGAGCGGGTGTAATTGTAATGTTCAACTTCTGATCATCTCCAATATTTCTCAATACACTTGTGCATCTTTCAGCCTCTCTGCATATTTTAAACACCTCTGTTTGTTACTTTGTTTTCCCTGTGACTATTTCTTATTTTTCCCCGTGTTCTTTCCAAAAAGATCTTCCCAAAAGATTTAAATGAAGCTTGATAATGTTTTCTAAGTTTAAAAATATCTGTTTGGCCATAACAACAGGAGATATAATTTTTTCAAAACCTTATTTTCCCAACTAGGAATTTTGGAGGAAAACAGTCCAGGCTTTGAGTTTGCTTGGAGACCTTGAAGTGGAAATAGAGTATCTGAAGACTCAGGCTGCTCTTGAATCTACTTTGAAATGCCTTTTTTTGAAATAAGCTATCTTATCATGGTAGGGAACCTCTGGGAATGGATCACAAAAGTACTGTTAAAAGGTTTAGTGGACAAATGCAGTTTTTAAATATGGGCGTAAGCATGGCCACTCAGTTAAAATTATTTTGATATTTGGGTTGGGTTTGGTTGGCTAGTGGGTTGTTTTGCTTTTTTGTGTTTGTTTGTTTGGGTTTTTCATGTTTGTTTTCTTTTCCCCCATTCTTAAAACATATGAAGTAATTGTTGTTTTTCCATAAGACACATCATCTTTGAAAAACTGACTTATAGCTTGCTTCTCATTACACTGGCCAGTAAACATCAGGATAAACTCAGTATATTTTCCATGAAGTAAATATTTCTAAACTGCAGCTCATTACTAGTGTATAATCCTTTTCAGCACAAAAAAAGAGACAGTAAATATTCTTTTGGTTGCTGTGTTTTTCAGGCAAATTCTTAAAGTGCTGCTTTTCAAACATACTACACTGGCCTATGAGCATCAATATAGAGATTTGGAATCAATGAAATTGATAGCAAGAACAGGATTTGGTCTGAGTCGCATCAGAACTAGGATCAAAACACGGAGGAAAATGTACTTTAAAAAAGCTCAGTTATTTTAATTATTGAAGCATTTCAGCAAAAGCATTGAACACATACTTTGAATATGTAATTGAACTTAATGTCCCAAATAAAAAAAGAAAGGCACTGGGGCTGTTAACATCAAAGCTCACATTCACAATCTAGGCCTTGCAACTGATAAGCTTCTTCTGGAAGGAAAAAAAAAAAAAAAAAAAGAAAAAAAAAAGGAAAAAAGGTGGAAAAAGGGAAAAAAATCTGACATGATAAAAGCAAATATGTGAAGAAAGAAAAAGCAAAGTGGGGTCAGGTTCCAGCTTCCAGCAATACTGTAGCATACAAAGTCTTAAGTAATGAACTTCATTAAAAAGTAAATTAAGTATTTCTTCGGCAGCTCCAAATGAGACTTTTTTTTTTCAATGGACTCTGTTGAAATGTTGCTACCAAAGTATCAAAGCAAATAAGCAACAGATACATAGAAAACAATTCTGTTCAGATAGATGTTTCTATGCTGCTGCAAAGCACTGATGGTTAATATAAAAACCATTTTTTTCCTGGCAGATGATTTACATTGGTTTTGGGGTTAGTAAAAGAATTAATTTTCATGATAATCCACTGAGGGATTCTATTAGCCAAGTGATATGTTAAGAATGACTAAAAAGTATTACCTTAATAATCAGTAATGTAACTAGAAAATTTTGAGAGCAATTTTTATATTAGACATATGAGGCAAATCTTCCGGGTCCTAAACTCTTTCCAGAGATGCTGAGGGCTTTCCCATTCCTAATATTTCTGTGGAAGGTAACAGTTCTTGTCTTCCAACATAAAACTTTTCATGTAAGTACAAACATATGTTATAAACTACAGGCAAACACATACACATTTCCTCTCAAATATATTCAATACATGTATAGATGGATGAATCAATCTTGGCTATGATCTGCATTCAAAATATTGCTACTAGCTCAGGTAAACTTAAATGAAAGGCACATACACACCCTGGGTAAAGGAAAATTCTCACCTTACTCCAATAGAGCAGCAGAAAACATTCTCAAACCAGACATCTAAATAACAATGCCCTCTCAAATTATTGGCTTGGCTTTATAGGACTTGCTGCTGCTTTGCAAAATCCCAGATAAAGAAATGAGCAGGAATTATTTCACTTTTTTAAATGAAAGAGAATAATTGAAAAAGATATATTGAAAGACATGTCTCAGAAAATATCTGCTCTCCTGAGTCAACCTTGGAAGCACAAGTCAGAGTACCTTCATAAGAATTTTTTTACCTATAAAAATTAATAAAGTTTGACTGTTTGCCTTTTTTTCCAAAATTATATTTTTAATTCTTTCAAGCAGTTTTTTTTTTCATTTTAGAGCCATTTTAATTCTGTTTGTAGGCTTAGAAATCAAGAATACAAAACATATGCAACTTCCTGAAGTAGGGGTATATATATACACACAGAGCAAACCAGTTTTCAATCCTTCAATAACACACACCACCCATTACCCACAAAATGAACAATTGCCAAGGTATACAAATATCTCTAAAAGGTTGACTTAGTGTGGTCAAAGAACCACGTATTCTTTCAGGGGGCAGGATCTGAAGAATCCTGTTAATAAATCATGAATACACAACCTCCTTTATCCTTATTTCTGAAAAAATAAAAGTCAGCTTAGCACATGGTCACAATGTCTGGATGATTGTGCTGAATTTCCCTTCCACTTGCTCCAAATGCGGCAACTATTCTAATATATTTCTTCATGGAAGGCACATCAATAATAATGTGCTTTTCCACAGTTCCAGTTATGACATAAACATTGCAGGTGTCATTTTTAATTTATGATAGCCTGTGCTAATATACCTCAAATTAGCTAAAGGAATTATTTAATGAAAATTATATTTTTTATCTGTATTTAACATATTTAACAAAAATAAGTCGCTGTACCTTGGCTTGACTAATAGCATTGACAGCAACATCAGTATGCAATGAGTTTAAAATAGTACTAAGGGTACATATTGGTTACTTTAAAAAAAAAAAAAAAATAAACACCACATTTCTAATCTTTCTCAGGGTGAGACCAAAAAAAAAAAAACCAAAAAAACAAAAAAAACCCAAACAAACCTGGACCTAATTTCTTTTTAAAGAGGCAGTTTCTGGCTTTGCAGGTAGTTGAATTGCAATTCAGCCCTTGCCAAAAAACAACTTGCTGTTCATCCAGAGTAGTAATTCTATACATGGAACTTGGCATAGCAATATACTAGAACATCTACTGAACTGAAGTACATGTTTAATCAATTTTCTGGGCAAGACACAGATCTGTTCACGTGTTACATTTAACTGAAATTCATTGCTTTGCAAGTGTGTTCAATTCTCCATCATTTTGTGGAGGTCTAAGGCTATCCTTGACAGTAAATACTCTTATTTCTTACAAGTTATTAATTGATCGTAGAATCAACTTTACTTTAGCTGTGAGCTAATCTTTCTGAGGACAAATGCATAATCTCTGGGTATATATACACACACTATATATATGTGTTATTATATTATATATTATTATTGAAGGCTTCAGAGTGACCTATTTGCAGCCTTCCAATACTGAAGGGAGCCTATAAGAAACAGGGAAAGAGTCTGTTTACAAGAGCAGGCAGTGACAGCCCAAGGGGGATGGCTTCAAACTGAAAGAAAGCAGGGTTGGATTAGATATTAGGAAAAAATTCTTTACTGTGAGGGTGCTGAGGCACTGTGAGGTACAGGTTGCCCAGAGAAGCTGTGGATGCCCCATCCCTGGCAGTGTTCAAGGCTCTGATCAACCTGGTCTAGTGGAAAGTGAGTGTGCCCATGGCAGGGGCTTGGAACTGGATGATTTTTAAGGTCCCTCCCAACCCAGGCCATTGCATGATGATGGTTTTACGATATATGCTTATTTTTATTTTAGACATTTAATGCATGCTATACATATCAGATGAAAGTACAATCACACTACATTCCAGTCAAAGTTTTGCCAAAGACTACAGGAGTGCCATGGAAGTGATGAAATAAGTTCCCTAAGTTTAAAATGAACTTCTCCTGAATATACCAGATATACATAACTTTTTTTTTTTAAAAAACGGTGCATTCAGTTGGTAATACAGTCAATCCCCATTACTGATTCAAAAGCAGTTTCAGGTGTATTATATCTGTGTCTGGATGTTTGTGCCAGATTCTTTGAACTTTCAATCATAATTCACATATCCTATAAACACTTCTCAAAGTCTTTGTATTCTCTCATGCCGTGTGAAAGACCTTGTGAAACTGAGAGGAAATAATGATTTCACACAATATACAGTGGGTTACAGAAAGCACATTGGGGAAAATTTAAAAATAATCATTTTGAGTACACAATCTTTTTTTCAGATAGACTTTTTCTTTTGGAATTAGATCAAACTAAACAAGAAAATTCTACAGCTTCCTAAATTTAGATTCTTAGTATACCATAAATCTTTTCCAATTCACCAATACATAAATATGTTTGAAATCTGATTATCTTTAATGTTTGGGCCAACTGGCACATGACAAAAATGTTCATGATTAGAACTTGATCCAGTTTCTATGAACTTCATGAACAGTATTCCAGTTTCTGTGAGCAAAGGGCTGGACTACTGTCTACATATGTAGTGCAGGAAAGAGAATATATTTTAAGGCATAAATGCCTACCTATTAGAAAATATGTAGCAGCTTGTAAAAATCCAACTGTCTAAATATGCAGTGTAGCAGATGTGTACACTATATGCAGCAAACCAGACGTGCAGCACACACACAGGTGGAAAAGGCATGGTGTGGCTGAACTGGTGAGCAGGGAAGAGTCATCCCAGAGGGTCCTGAATCAATATCACAGACCAGAGGTTCAAAAGATCCTACACATTTGTAGAGGCACTAATGGCAGTGAAGCAAAACTGTCTGGGATGCTGAAAAAGAGAAATTGGACAGGGCTCAGCCTTAGAGGTGGGTCTGACCTGCAGTACCCTGGTGGTGCAGAGGGGCAGAACCTTTCTGCAAGGTCAGACATTTCATGCTCCTGTTTCCAAGCCTGATATGCCTTCCCTCAAAGTGGCACTGCTCTGGGGTATGTCAGCTGAGCTCAGGAGCGCTGGTGAAACCCTCAGCAAAGCTACAAAAGCTCCCTGAGACCAGGCATTTCACATCTCCTGCAGAGCCAGTCCACCCACAGTTCCCCTCTAAGTGTTCTTACAATTAAGGCACAATAAAAGATGCTGACATGCTGTGTGAGCATTGTTCCTGACTCTAGTTATCCCAATTATTTTTTATGTTTTCCTCTTAAATGAGAAAGACATCAGGTGGTAACTCAAACACTGGGATAGCTATTTATGTTTTAGAACAAACAGTTTAAACAGTATTATATACAGATGTCTAAATATTTTGAAAGTATCTGTTTATGGAAGTAAAATGGAACTACCTGTTTAAATTTAGAGAATTTTATTTAAAATCTGCATGTAGAACTGAAATGGCTTGTTAGTTGATACACAGTGGCAAATGAGGCTTATTTGCAGAGTATATGAAGTGCTTGGATTTCTGTTTGAATCAGGAAAAGCAATACATTTGAATTTTCATTAGACTGCTCCATTTTTACAAAAATGATTCATTGTATAAAAACAGTAGTAAGTGGCTTACTCTCTGTCTTTGTCAACAGACAACTGGCAAATTGCTGGCTGCATAATATTTCTGTTAGACTACTTGTATATGGAAATCTGACTGCTTTGCAAGCAATTTAATCAGCAGTGTAAATAACCTGTGTAAAATAACCAACAGCAAAAAAGACTTTAAATAATCAAGGCTCTTTAATGTACATAAAATAGGCTTTTGTACCTACAACAGACTCGATCTTTATAACTGTAGTTTGTTCTCACCTATTATTCCACATTGTTCTCTGCAGTAATCAATGCACACAGAACCTTGATTCTCAAACCTGCTCTTTAGTAAGGTGGAATTTTTCACCCGCAGAGAATTGTGTCCACAATCTCACATTACTAATAAATTGCCAGAAGAAAATAAGATAGTATTACAGATGTAAAAGCTGGGAGCTTGGACTGAAAATTGGACCGTATGACTGCATAAATAAAAATCTTTCTACAATAACAAAAAAAAAAGCAGGTAATTTGCTAAAGTTCTTGAGAGACATCTCCCATTTTTCTTGGGCAATGAAAGTTCCCTGGGCTTTACAACGTGATCAGAGTTATTCAGATGTTTTATGCAGCATAATGTATTTCCAAGTTTTCTCATTTTAATGTCTATCTATATACAAATGCTGAATATGAACATGATTTGCTTAATTACACAGACACATGAGTATTTCTCTATGTTCCCTGCCAGATGACATCACACAGTGATAGGAAAAAGAGCTGGAATACTAGCAGGCAGGTAGGAAAAAACCCTTAGGATATGATGTTAACATAAAACTACAGCAAGATACCAAATTAAAATGGGTTCAAATATAATTGTTATCCACTTAGGGGTATCTTCAGACTCTCAGAATAATCTTGTATCTGAAAATCAAGCTGCTGTGCACATTTTGCTTTAAATTGTCCTTACCTGCACGTTTCTATCATGTTCATTTTAAGATGTTTTTCAAATTTAAAAAAAAGTATTTGTATCTTTTAATGTTTTAACATGACAAAAATTGTATGCAAGGATAACCTTATTCAGTCTTGCACTTTGCAAAGAGTCAGAAGGAGCTTTTGTGAAAAAGCAAATAATTGAAGGTGAATGGGTTTAAAATGAAAGGAAATTAACCTCAGTTTTAGGCAACCTGAGCAATAGAATATACTAAGACGTATGAAAGAGCTAAAAATATTTATGACTGGTCATATGAAGTTAAAAGTTAGGCATTACATGAGACTAAGAGTGTTTACAAAACAGCTTAACATCCTAATGTATAACATGGTCAAGTATGTATTTTTCAAAATGTTGAAATGCACCATTTCGTCTTTAACCAACCTAATTTTTGTACCTTTTCATTCTGTCTTCACCACACTTTCTCTTCCCAAACACCTTCAATAAGTAGTCCTGTACCCAAGTCAGGAGCCAGACATCAGTCAGATATAAAATATGGGGAGCAGCTGAAGTTCTTTCAAAGGCAGTATTTTGGAAACGGAGGTTCATTAAAGATACTGACTGGTAAGATCATCCCATTGCATTTCTCCCTTTCCCTTTCCAGTGATTTGGGTGTTTCATCTGTTCTACCCACACACACACACACAGACAAATAATGAATTTAATGCCTTAATTCTCCAGGCATAGGTGTTTATACCTGGTACTGACTCACAGCTCATCCCAGCACACCTGCAATGCAGTGTTATTGCAGTCCCTGAACTGCGGTGTCACCAATTCATGGGAGTTACTGAGAACCCAAAACTGCCCCTGAAGTTTACTAAAGGGTTATTCTACTATTCTACTATGTCCCAGCTATTCAGACACTTTTACTCATATTCAATAGGTGGAACAAACTGAATTCCAGATGGTCCTTCTGCTCACCATACTTTAACTCAAAACACTGTGGTAGACAGATGCTTCTACCTGTCCACAAATATTACGTTTAATAGGAGCAACTGAAACTATTTAGCATTTCCATCATGACTTGTACCATTACCAGGACCTTAACTACCTCTGTCTGTGGGCAACATCCAGTGCAATCAACACAGACAATTTGATCTATTGTAGCAATAATCACTACAGTCAGTTATTTCAAAGAAATTGTCATAAAGTAAATTATTGCTGCTTGCATTAATCTTTATGACCTCTACTATTACTCCTCCAGAGCTCATGTCATAGAGATATCAGAGAGATACGCAGCCACATCATAAGAGCTTTCTTTCATGTAATTCAGTTATGTAGCAACCACAGCTCATACCTTTTGTACACTTTTTTTCCCCAGAATTAATTTGATACATTGCCCTAGAAACCAGAGCTCTTGAGAAAAATAATGGAAGTTAGGTTTGAATAGATCTAGGCAAAATAAAGAGGTCCTCAGCTGAGCTGGAATTCATTTTATCTCTGCTTAGATGTCCTTCACACATGCCCATTCCTCCACAAAACTGTCTGGATTGTTCCTACATCAACAGAGAGATATCAGCCATCCAAGGGTGGGGATCACCTCACCTAAGCTCAGTGTTCCTTTGCATGAAATTAATCACTCCCTGGAAGGACTAGTTTTCTCCACAGACTAAAGAGGGCATCAGAACACGTGGTTCAGATGCAAATATCTGATGGATGGCAGATGTTAGGATGTTGTAATATCTTAAAATTAGATAAATCCCAACTGTGGATTTTTGTCCATGTTACATGACCATCCTCTGCAACCTGCAGTGGAAACTGCACCGACAGTAGCCCTTGGAAAACAAATCAGTATAGCCACAAAGGATTCATGAGCCATTCCCTCACACTGGGCACTGTCTCCTTTCACAAGTAGCTCCTTTATGGAAATGGAAATTCTCAAAGTGTCACACACTATTGCAGTGGGAAAAGGGTAGTGTTTCAGTTGGCCTCAGAAAGAAGTGATACAAACAAGAGACAAAGTGTGTTTTATTTTTTTAAGACCTCTGTTCTTACTTAAAACCCCCCACATTAACCTGAAATGACTATGTAAGAAAGACTTATTTGATTTTTTTTTCTATACTAGATTATTTGGCTTTAATACATACTTTACCATGATTGTTACTGGTGTAGCACTTGAAAAATGTTACTATTTAAATGCAAGCAGGTAATCTGGAACTCTGTGTTTGATATGTAATAATTTTTTATCACTTTTACTACTTTCCAAAAATTACAGCTTCAACCTAAGCCCAGGAAAAAAGTAGTGAAAAAAAGCTTGCTTTAAGCTGACTCTATCTGAGAATAACATTTGAGTTCCTTTGTTTTCCTGGTGATGTGGCCTGATTTATGTGGCCATTCAGCATAAAAAGAGCCTGCTGTTAAGAAATATGGCAGTTTAAAAACCTGTTAATTTTGTGTTACACTTTAGGGTAGCTGCATCCCCTTCTGCCTTTTCTATTAAAAGCTTTAATTAATTCCAAATTCCTGTGCATCCTACTGAGACTTCTGTGGGGCTCAGAGATATGAAGTCCATTGTGGTTGTTTAAAAACCCAAACCACAAAAAGTTTACAGGTGGGGCTTACCAAGCTGCAGCAGAAGGTATGTGTATTCTAAATAAAACAGAATCTTCTCCTGTGTGTCAGCTGAAGCCTAGCATCAGGCTTATCCCACCTAGTCTGCAAGAGATGAAGACCTTGCTGAGAATACCCAATGTGATATGTGGTGTTTGCTTGCTTAAAAAGAGTAGAGAGGAAGGTGGAAAAGGAGAGCCTTAGATTGGTTAAGAGGATGAAATAAATCTGAACATTTCCTTACTTCCCAAATTCTTCCAAGAGAGAATGAGAATTACCCTTATCTCACCACAAAGTTTCTGTTCAGCTTCTATTCCACGCCTATCCCTTGCATAAATATTTTCAGTGGATAAACAATTTAGGCAGCAATCCACTGCTGAAGGGTCGAGAGTGCACAGCAGCTACATTTTTTTCTGACCAATGACAAATAATTTAGAGCTCAGTTAAGAGTAATAAGATTCCTCTTAAGATGAGTTGTTCTGGTTTTTGCCCATTATTGGAGAATGGTAAAAGCTGTGCTTTATTGCTTTGCAGGTTTCATGGGTTTTCATAATAAAACACAACATTACAATAAAACATAAAAATAAACAACATTCAAAACACAGCCTGCACCCCAATGTAACAGACTGCTCCTGACTACAATGGGAATATTTTTCTATCATTATTAAAACTTGAATTTTACCTGAGTGATAGGCTAAAAACATTTTGATTTGGAAAACTAGATATCAGCTTCCTGAACTTAATAAATCATATTGTATCTATCTTTTTTTTTCAAATCCTTCCTACAAGAATTTCACTAGAACTGGACAGTTTATTTTTTTCACAACTCATGTTAACTGCTTATGACACGCTTCAGAATTTACAGCTGTTTTCTCCATCAACTCAGTTCTTCACAGACTAAATTTAAAGCATCTTTTATTTTAAAGTTTTCTGTGTTTGCCTCCTCTCAAACTCTCAAAAGTTGAATAACAGGCTTAAAAAATTTCCACTGTAGAATCATAGAATACATTGAGTTGAAAGAGATCTATGAGGATCATCGAGTCCAACTCCCTGCTCCTCACAGGACTACCTAAAATTAAACCATGTGACCAAGAGCATTGTCCATGCACTCCTTGGACTCTGACTGGCTTGGGGGCATGACCCCTCCCTGGTCATGTCCCTGCTCCAGTGACTGACCAGTGTCTCAGTGAAGAACCTTTTTTTTAATGTCCAGTGTGAACGTCCCCTGATGCAGCTTCATATCAAGGGTTTGGAGTATCTAAGAATGATTGAAACAAGGTTATCTGGAAAAAACTGCATGTGGTGAGAGAAGCTAGGAAGTCTTTTTGACCAGAGCTTGATCTGCTTTATATATGAGCAGAAGAAATAGGTAAAGGGTTTTTTATGAGAGCTGCAAAAGCTGTTCTTATCCAGGGTCATTTAGGACTTGTCCTGATTTCCAGCTACCAGGGAGTTTTATGAAGCGATCTGGCAATCTACATCAAACATCTGTTCAGGCAGTTTCACTGTGCAGAATAGGGAGATCCTATGCAGAACACATGTCATGAGTAGCTTTTTTTGAGTCACGGCTCAACCAGCAAGGAAAAGATTTGTGGAAGAAGGAAGAAATAATTATTTTCACAAAGTCTCAAAACTTTGATGAGAGAGGAAAGAGGATACCTCAGTTTTCAGAACTAGAGATAGCTACAAAAAAAAGTCTGATGGAGAAGACTGGCCTCATGATGTTGCCAGACCATCAGCCTTCTCATCTCCCTCATGACCTCATTCAGAATAGAGAACATATAAACTAAAATGGCATAAATATGGTGTGTTTCCAGTGACTCATAAATAAACACAAGCGTGGTAAGGTACCTCAGAGGGTGAGGATTAGGTGGTTTTGGGAATCCTGATTAAACTGAACGTGAATGCATGTGTCCTTACTCCTCTCCCTTCATAAAGATGCTCCAGATATAATAGGATCTGTATGTGACACATGGCTCTCTGACTGCTTTCCAATTCTTTCTATTCAGCCTTTGGGCAAGATATTAAAAGAGGTACCAGAAGTCTTCCACCCTAGCAGACAGTGTACTGTACTCAACAGTCAGTAGGAATGGCTGTCCTTGTTCTCATAGTTTCAGGCTTCAGCATCAGGTTTAAATATTAAAAAAGGTATCAAATGACTGCCATAAATTTTGTGAAGTATCCTAAAAATTCAACTGTAAAGCAGCTGTGAAAGTCAGATGCTACATTTACTTAATAAAGTAAATGAGTAGCCTGGACAATGCCATAATTTGACAAAGGCTTTGTGACTGTGGTTATGGAACAGAAATGCTTTCACATGCAGAACAAAGTATCTTTTCAAGTGTGTTTTCTGGCCTCCATCTTTACAAGAGTCTACATGTATTTCAAAGCAAATGAATACATCCTCAGATCAGACAGGCTGAGCATCTTGTGTACAAATACAGCTGAAAAACTTGGTCTAGTCAAGTGAGTTTTCTCAGCTTTGGAGTTCCACCAGTTTTCAGGGTGTCACAATTCCCTGGAGAGCAAACAGACACCTGAGAATATACCCTTTTTTCTCAGGGATCTCCCCAGGATAGCTGACAATGTCCATCTCCTCCTCTCTGCTGGTAACCACCATTGTGAACAACTACCTGCCAAAGTGCAAGATTACCCAGAGTTATATTATACCTTAAGAACTAAATGATTGTAAATGGAGTTGAGTTACAGAAAAAGCACCACTTGGTACACAGATTCATACTAATGTAGTATGTGTGCATACACAGAGCTGTGAATTCAATTGGCAATTGAGACTTTTAAATGGAAGAAAACAAAGATTCAGAAGTACATCATTCTTCCTCTACAAGAATATACCAAAACAAACCTGTAATATCTACAGTAAGAGCAGAAGAAATAAGTGTTGTAGCAACATACAGTACATAAAATGAGTGTAGAGTTTGCTATGGTGCATTAAGATACCCCAAAACCAAATTTTAGACATTCCATATGTGGGAAGGGGGGAAACAATTAAAAAAAAAAAAAAAAAACCAAAACAACCCTGCCACAATTGTATTACAGACAATTAAAGTCAATACTTCTTACCGACTGGAAAACAGATTCAGTATTCTACCTCACTGACTTTAAATTGTATTTTTCATGTCTGATTATCGAGAAACTTTTTGGAATAGCAGCAAAACAGTACAGTATACCTAGTCTGGGTTTTTTATATTTTTTTTCCTCAAGATCTACAGAGGGTCAGGTACACACATCACTAACATGTAGCAAGAACATCTGAATAACCAGATAACTGAGGCAGTATGGAGAGCAGTTCTCCATCCTTTCATCCCTGTAGACAGTATTTGTCCCTTTGATCCCTGAGCAGATCAAACAAAATCCACTAATCAATTATTTCCTTTTTTGTCTTTCAGATGCTGCCACAGGCCTTCAAATACTGATGGCTAAGTACTTCAGGAATATTTTATATGTTTACATTTATAAAACAAATGTTTACTACAAAGAAATATTTTTTTCATATTATTATTTTTCCCACAAAGGAAAACATTAATATGAAAATATTTTTAAAAATTTTAGTATTAATTTTTTTAATATAAATTTTGGAAACGTTGGAAACTTGTGAGAAAGCAGATTTGTTACACTGAAATTTTTCAAAACTGTTGATGTTTGAACTTGACAGCATCTTCACTCTCACAAGCAAATGTCTAGAGGGTGAGGCTTGAATGGACTATTTGAGGAGCAGCAGAGGAGAAAACATGCTTCTGGAACACAGAGGTTCAACAAGGGTATGAGGAATAGCTATTTGCCTGCATGGAAGAGAGAATAAAAATTAGTTGCTTCATCTGCCCACTTTTCTGTGGCCTTTAAAGGGTCTGAGGGGCTGAGTCCATCACATGGCTGCCACCTATGCTGTGGTTTCTCACACATGCTGTGAGTCTATCCCAGTGCATCAGTCCTCTTCAGATACTGACACTGCAGTACAGCTCCTCAGCCTAATCTACACCACTCTACTAAAACTCAGATATGCCGATTACAGCTCTTACTGCCTCACATTTGTTTGGTTTTGATTGGTGCTGCAGCTACATCCACAAAGGTTGCTCCTCAGCTACTAAATCAGAAAATGCTGACCTGAAAGGTTCAATCCTGAGAAGTCCCAAATGACTTTTAGTGCTGCCACAATCTCAGTAAACTTAAGCTACAGGCTTTATTGATAATTAAAGATAATAAATGCTTAAAACTTGACATATCATCCTGTTTTGTTCTGTTGGAAGTTTGTGAGAATAAAAAACATAATTTCTTTAGACTTTGAATAGCAGAGATCACAAAGTAAGAAGAAAACTTGAATAAGAAGGAAGAGCAACTGAGTTATTGCCTTGTAGTCTTCAGAGTGAGAAAGGATGGGAGAAGTCTGGACAGAGGGGAGGAACTCCAAACTGGAAGTGCAACAGTGGACCTGGGATGACAATGACTTGATAGCTAAAGAGGTTATTCACCACGTGAATGCTGAGAGAAGGCTGCAAGTTGTTGTAGGTGGGTGTCACAGAAACACTAATTAAGGATGAAATGGAAAATGTGCACAACAAAATGAATCAATTCAGTTTTTGAATCAATGAAAAATTTTCCCCTCAGCATATGAGGGGAAATATTTCAAAATAGTGGAAGAAAGAAAAAAGAGATGGGATGAACTGGAATAACAGAATGCTAGAAAAAGAGAAATGTGGAAACACTTCATCTTTTTAACAAAGCTGCTTTTATGCTACAAGAATGGGGATTGACATTATTACCTAACACATCTTTGGAAAATTTTCCATTAGGCTTCCAATTTTTGGTTTTCTTTGAAACACTTTCAGAGTGTGAGTAGATTATTTAGCAAGTAAATTTTACCCTAATAAATCCAATCTCAGCTATTTTCTACAGACATATTTCTAAAAATTCTGCACACATCAATATGATAACCAGAGAATAGCAAAAGCCATTATTCATTGAGAGAATAACAGAAACAGTTATTCATTGTGAATGAGGTAACTCAACTTTTGAAAGCAAGCACAGAAGAGGGCCTGCAGATATCATTGTTTAACTCCTAGGTTCTTTAATTATCAAAGAATGGAAATCAGGTGCCAGGATGAAATTAACTGAACTGTAAAATTCATAAGGTTAGTAAGGCCCTATGGAGGCCATCTAGTCTAATCACCTGCTCAAGGGAGGGTTGAGTTCAGAGGTAAAACAGATTTCTCAGGACTCTTGCAGCCAGGTTTTGAAAAATTCCATTTTGAATCAATGCTGGTATTCCATGAGTCATACAGATTAGTGGAAAGACCCCAATATAAGAGGAATCTTGTGATGCATGGTAGTGAGACCTCCATGCATGAGAGCAAGCCAGCACCTAGAAGAAAATTATTAGAAATTGGGAAATTATTTGATTATATCATTTCTAATGAGAGAGAAATGGATTGCATAAATTAGACAGAATTGTACCATACAGAGAATTAAAGGAATTAAGAATTTAAGAAAACTCAGCTGAGACACTGAGTGCATTGCCCCAGCACTGTGCTACAACTTTATAATTCCATATGAATGAAGAGAGAGGCAGCAATATAGGTCATGGACATAGCTGTCTATCTGCTAGTGCAGAAACTCATGCCATTAGAAAAAAAAAAAACCAAATAATCCTTTGATGAAGAATTGCTGGGTCTACTTGGCCCAGCAGTTTCCTGTTTGCAGGGGCTGTAGATTCATTTGGATTGAGCTCTTCAAAACGTCTGCAGCCTCCAGTAGGCACCTATCATTCTGATAAAGGTTTTTGCCCAAAGCACATTTTGATATCATGGTGTCATCCCACAGCTCCCAGAGCCAGAATCCACGCTGATATCCACGTCCTGTGAAGGTGTAGGTTAAATAGTTAGAGCCAGATTTGTGAAGAGAGTGAACAGTTTGCCTGGGTGAAGGGAGAAGTAAATTCTCTTGGTGGAACACAGGGAAGAAGGCATGCTGCTTGTAATAGGAAGGCAGGAGATTTTCAGTGGCAAGGAAAAAAACCCAACAAACAAACTACACATTTTCCACACATTTCAATTAAAGAAGCACTTAATCTCATCTATTGACATTTGTCCATTAAGCTGCAGCATGTGTATTGTGCATTTTCACTTTCCAGACAGATGGACTGAATCTAAAAGATGAATAAAGGTGAGAAGGAAAAAAAAAAAAAGAGGGAGATATAAGACTCTAGTGAAAGATTTGGAGGATTATCATCTCTTATTTTATTAGTTATTGATCATATTTCCTTTTGTGTTTTAAAAATTCAGCTGTGATCCCTGTGGGACAAGAAGTACCTTTAACTGTGTGTTTGTGGCAGGATTTTTTCACCAAACACATCTGAAAATATTGCATATTCTCAGCATTGCTGCTCCTCTGTCTAAACCAAACCAAATTTCTGCTGTAAACATGTGAAATTTATGAGAGTTCTTAGTTATTAGCTATGTCTTTAACAAATACTTCCTATAAAATAATTCCATCATATCAGCTACCTGAAAGATTAATAAACTTCACAATGCTTGGAAGCATTTGCTGCTTTCCACATTGTTTGTATATATTCACAATCTCTCTCTATGAATCAGAGAAAAGTAAATCTTTTCTTCTCCTTCCCTTGCTTCTCTCCCTGCAGTTATTTAGAAGTCCAGTTCATATATTGTGTCCTACTTTGATGAGAAAGAAATACTATTGATATTTTTTATTTCAGTTTGATAAAAAGCGTGTTTGTTTTCGTTCATAGATTTAAAGCCCCAAAATGGACCAGTACCGTAAATAAAACATGCAATCTCATTTTAAAAATTTATTACAAGGAATTTTGTTTATGATTTCATGTTCTCCAGTAATAATTAATTGGAGGTCTTCACTGGTCCCCACAGACTAACTATCATTCAAAATGCACTAAAGGATGATCAACACACAGCAGCACATCTTCAGCAGTGAAAGTAACCATATGTATTTTTACCAGTTTAACATAAATTTAAAAACAAGTCATTTTACAGTGTGTGTGTTTTGCAAACACTGCCCCAAAAATAGCTAATTTTCCAGTTTCTAAGAGTTTGAAGATTTTTTTACTGAAGTAACAAGGATTACTAAATACTTGAATGAGAATGCTTTGCACTTTTACAATGACTTTCATTGGAGCCTTTGGAAAAACTTTAAAACTGTGTTGATTAATTAACAAGAACATATTGAAAGGAATTAATTTGTTACTCTACATGATTTTGACTATATTTAAAGCAACAATACAATTAAGGCAGAACCAGCAACACAGCAATTTTATGTCCACTGAACAAAGAAAACATTTATCAAAAAATATGTGGCCACCATAAGCTTCATCCCTCCCATGAAATCCCAAATTCTTAGGGCAAGGATGGACTTGGTAGCACATCCCAATGAAATGAAAATTCTCTTCTAATGCAGGGAGACCTTATTACCCTCTCTTAATGCAGAACAGTTACTGCATGAAGAAAATAACGAAAGCTAGGAAGCCTAAAACACACACTGAGAACTATTCTGCACTCACAAATCAGACCTCACTTCAATTTTCATATAACCTAGATGTGTTTTGTATTAACAGTTTGAATATACTAGAGACAAATAGATCACAAAAGGTATCTTAGCATCCTGAGTCTCTCTTTTCCAAAGTGAATTATTTATTGATGGAAACAATCCTTTCATCAACCTATATTTCTAGCTTTTCATGCCATTGCCTAGCTCCTCTTTATGCAAACTCTTGAATTTTCCCAAATCAATTGTATATTTCCCTCCATGTTTTTTACATCTTATATATTTTCTTTGTAATCTGGTCTAAAACTTATTTTGAAAATGTTAATTTTGTTGTTGTTGTTGTAGAAGTTTCCACGTACTCTTTCATAATCTTTCTGAATTTTTCATTCTTCAGTTTATGTTGAAGTGCATGAACCAGTCACAGCATGCCTGGTCAGCTTGTCCCACCAAGAATATTTTGGAATGAAGAAATGTTGAGTATTATTCTCTCTTCTTCATTGCTAAAGCTGAACTTATGTTTTAAAATGTTCAAACGCTTAGGCAGACCAGTGCTTAAACAAAATAAAATTCTTCCTAATCATTCCTATTTTCACTAATTTCACAGATGTACATTCTGACTGGAGACTCAAGAACAGCTGAGGTGGGAAGGCACCTCCACACCCACCCTGCTCAGACCAGGGTCGACTACAGCAGGATTATGTCCAATTCTCTTTTGAACCTCTCCAAGGACAGAGACCCCACAACCCCTCTGGGTAATCTGTGCAGGTGTGTGACCAATCTCATACCTCAAAACAAAGAATTCCAGCAAACTCTGGTCAACCGAACAAAAGTCTCATGTTGAATTTCCTCTGTTTCAGGAAAGATGAACAAATGAAAACAGATCCCACCTTTTTTTTTTTCTCTCTCCTTTACCTCTGGTGAGGAACATTTGCTATGTGCTAGTCCTTAATGTTATGCCAATTCCTATATAAAGCAAGAAGAATATTTCAGCAACATCATTCTCTGCCTAGTGTTACTGAGATTGAGTCGTGACCTAAAGAACTACAAAGAGAAGATATGATTATATCAAACAGAGTCATCTGAGTGTGAAGTATTTTTTTGTTCATAGCACATACACTGTATTTCACTAAAGGGTCAGAGAGTTCCCACAACGATTAAATGGTGTATTCTTAAGATCAGCATTTCACTTCTGTAATACATAGTTTGTATGACTGACTAAAGCAAAGGTTCAGCACTTCACTAGGATAAGAATTTGACCCTCTGACAAGAAAGAAAATGAGATGAAAAATAACAAAACATAGGACACCAGTATAAAAATCTCTTCATATTTGAAATAGCCTTAATTAGTTCACTGAAGCCTGTGCTGTACTCCATAGAGCACTTAATGACTGGCTTGTGGAGCAAACTCCTACAATTTATTCAGGTTAGCCACAGTTTTAAACACATGGTATTTATTTAGCTAAGATTAACTGTATTTTGCAGAAGTGCCAACATTAGGAAAATGTGTTTTCCTAACAAAATAATCTATGATCCCAATTCCTGTTTTGCTGCTGCTTATTCAGCCTTGTTTTCAACAACAGAAAGGTGCTTCCATTATTGATTGCTTAACCCCACAAGGTACATAGCCCTAAATGTTTTTAAGGGTGGGAGCTGTTCACTGATTCTAATGAGGCACCTGCTTAGTTCAGTACTGTGGAATTTTATCCAAGAGCAGAAATGTAAATTTCTAGCAGTGTCTTGAATGTGGAGCAGCCTTGACCTCCTCTCTCAGGGCATCGTGTTCCTTTCCTTCCTTACCCTTTTTGCTTTATATAATTTTAAAGGCAAGGCTTTGGCTGCTAGTGCTAATTGAGAAAATAGGCTCTGCTCATCAGTATCATCCTTCAAGAACAAGATGCAGCACAATGTATTTGTACATCCTATGGCTGTTACACATCCATGCTGCTCCTGGACCTGTGTAGTGTGAATTTGAACTGTGGGTTTATGAGTGAAAAGTTGTCATCTTCACGTTCCTATCACATCTATCACTTTTAAATTTAACAATCCCTTCTAATAGCAAACCTTTCCTCACCATGCTTCTAAACCAAGCTGCTCATTAAATAGAAGCAGAAAACTGAGTCATTGACAAATCTATAATTTATTATACAAAAATTAAATATTTGATATGTTATGTAACTTACTAGCTAATTTAGTGATTATCTTACAAGATATACAACAGTTGATTTTTACCAAACATATACATTTAGAAATTAAACCAAATCCTGTAAAACTTAAGGATGGTCTGCATGGAGTATATCAACTCTGCACAGCAACCGATTTTGCTCATTAATGACTAATTACACTCCATTTTAAGAACTGGAATAATTTAATTATTTAAGAATCTTGCAATACATTCACTACAAAGCAGCGATATTCGTAGTTCCAATTTTGTATTATCTTTGAAGTTTATGCAGTTAGAAAAAAAAAGATATTACAGTGAAATAAATGAAAATATGTTGTTAAGAAGATTCTACTCACCCTAATCTTGCCTCTAACCCTTCCTTTCCCCCATCCAAAACAATTTTCTTTCATTAATTTTATTTAGCCCCTTGCTGCCTGCTGACAAGCAGTGAATGTCCAACAAGAAGCTCTGGGAATGTAGACATACATCATGTAGTCTGTTTATTCACAGGGAATTATTAGAATGCTCTATAAAATTCATTTAAAAATGCATGCAAGACAATGTGAACACTCTTCAGTTTTGCTGTGCAAATGTAGGCAAACCCAGTTTTATTAGTCACATTTGCCTTTTTAAATGTATGATCTTTGTCTTTTAAGCTTGCAATGGATTTTCAGAATCTTTCTGTTTCTTGTTTGTAAGTACCTTACCTGATAAATGACATAGCATTCAAGTATCAGGCAAGCTGGCTGAAGACCTCTATATTCTATTTTGTGGTGAGAAAAATGCCATATTATTCTGGAACATCAGATGTCCAGAATGCACTGTTCTGGAGACTGACACTGTGGCTAGCATTTTATACAATATTAATCTAAAAGCACTGGCAGAGCGGCAGCCATTCACTTACATTTCAAAATGTTAACCACATAATTGTACAGAAGGGACTCCTAAGGGCATCTTTCCATTTAAGAGTGTTGCAGTGGATTTTGTTGCTTCTAAGGGAACTCGTGCAGGTCACAAACCCATAAAGCACAGTTTGGTGTTTGAAGTTCAGAGTTTGGTCCACACACTGCAGAGCAGGTTAGCTACATATTGTTCCCAATTCAGTAGAAATTTCACTAACTATAGAGCAGAGAGCTACATACTTATAACCTAAGCATCCGTTTGTATGACTTTTTTTTTAGTCAGAGATGCTTTTGCTGGGATCTTCAAAAAGCCCTGACCAGCAACTACCAGATACTAAACATGAAAATTTGCCTGTATTCCTAATTGATTTTTACCTGTCTTGCCAGAATCTTTTCTTGTGTTAGACACAAGGGCAAAATGAAGTTCCCTCCTGATTTTCCTACTTAGTCACCTTTCTCTCAGCAGAACTGCTACTGACATATAGCATCACTTGATCACTAACACCTTTGGCCAAATACACCAGCAGTGACACATTGAGCCCTTTTTTAACTTTCATTGGTCATGACAGCTGCTATAAAAACAAAGAAATGCTATTTCATTCTGAAGGACAGCCAGCATGACTATGCTGTGGCAATAGTTACCTTATTACTATACAGGTTTCACAAAGCCATATGTTCTTTTTAAGCCCAGGTAGCTCTGCTGATTTTGTGGGCTCTTACTAAAGTCACATTGCCAAAACTTTCTGCAATTTGAATTTGAAAACAAAACAGACTGGGTGATAGAGATGAAAATGTTTTAGTAGTTTGCCAGTGATGATGGCCATAAAGGTGTTCAGAAATCAAATGCAAAAATAAACAGACCTTTGTAAAAAAGGCCTGTCAATTCTGCTTTTCCACATTTACTTCTTATTCCCATATTGAAACAAAATACTCTCTTAGGTCTTTTACTCCTTTACTTTACTTAGATCCTTTACTTTCTGTTTTTAAATGACCCTTCTCTAAAATAATGTCTATAATAAAAAACTTTAAATACTGTCTTTTTAAGTTATATCACTTAAATACCTTTAAAGAGAAAATACTTACTGCACAGTACAGATACATTCAGCTTTTCTGCCAATCCCTTACTATCAAATCCTTTTACAGTTCTTTGTTGTGAAACCAACTATAGTGTTACATTGTCTGTCCTTACACACATTGCTGCTGGATAAAGCCCTTGGTTCCCCAGACTAAATCTGTGCTGTTCCCTGCCCTGGTTTCTCAATGCTATCTCATTGCAGCAGCTCACATTGAAAGCATGCTATTCCCACACCCACCAACACAGCTCTTGGGATAAGAACTGCACCATTGATACAGTGTGCATTCTTTTCCATTAGGTTCCCACCAGCATGTTGCTAATAATTTCCTGGGCCTTATCAAAAAA
>VXAC01005860.1:749225-828558 GCA_013399225.1 Rhipidura dahli | reverse complement strand
AAAAAGAAAAAAAAAAGAAAAAAAAGAAAGCGGAAAAGAGCCTTTGAAAAGTGAAAACAAAGACTCAGACTCTATTGTTGTTCTACTTTCACTGCCCTAATCTGTTTTCCATCATACTACATGTAGAGACTACAAACATCACCTGATACAGATACCCCAATCAACAATTTACCACGGGCAGTTATTGTTCGCTATCTGTAATCTTTTATCCCAGTATTTGTGGTTTTCAAATTGTTCTTTTCATTTCCTTTCAGCAACCTGAATTGAGTTGAACCTCATCCCCCTGGCTCCCCCAAAAGAACCTTTTGCCTGTCAGCAGGAGTAACAACTGAGTCAGTTGCAGACTTTGGGCTTGATTCATGCGGGCGCAACACGCAGATCACATGAGTTTGCTACGGAAATTACTCCAAAACAAAGTGTGGAGCATGCCACTTTGATTAAGTGTACAACTGGGATCCCTGACTTCCCAGCGTGAGCCCTTTCCCCTGAGCAAAACTAAGGGCTTTTCAATCACACAAGAAAAATACTGGTTAATGGGCAGGGCAGCGGGAGGAGGAAGTAGGGTGGGGGGAAAGGATGATGCTGGCTCTACTGCAGAAAATGATTTTTTTTTTTTTTTTAAAAAAAAGTGGGGGTATTTCTTTTCTTTTCCTCTGCCCCCCTCCATCCCTGAAAAAAATCCCTATTAAAAGCAAGCTCACCCCAGGGGATATTTTGTGGTTCAGCCATCCTTCACAAGCCTTAATTTCATTATTCAATACATCAGACAACTCAGATCAGAAGTGATATAAGGCAGTAATAACATGCACAGTAGTGCCTCAAGAAACACTGGTCTTTTTTACTGCAGAAAAAGTGGTAGGTAATGTGTTTAAGACCAAGGACCATCCAGTTCAATTCCTGAGACTAACACAGACGTGCTATGCAAACACAACAAATTTAACTGCACTCCCTCAGCCTACATGGATTCATCCACAAAGCTAACAACACGTAACAACTTGTTTATCCCTTTTTTATGATGGTTATCTAATATCTAAAATCTCACTGCTGTGAGACAAAGCCACTGTGATAATGTGCTTATCCCTAAACAGACAGAAGGGAAAGATGAAAAGTTTAGATGAGGATGCTCAGATTTTCAAACTTCATCACTGAAATTCTAGATCCTGTAACCCTTAACATTTTTAACAGAACTGAATTAATATAATAAGAAAATCAAACAAAAAAAAATCCCTTCTGTTAATTTTAGTTTTACGATTAGAACTAAAAATGTTATTGAATGATAGGGTTTTTTTTCTAACAGCAATGGAATTTAGGAATACATAAATTCTAGTACAACCTGTATTCTTTTTTTACCTTGGATTGTGTGGGGAAATCTTCCTCTGGAAATTTTTGAAGACAGAAAAGATTAAAAACTGAGTGTCTTTTAACAAGTCAGTTTTTTCATCTTTTGTGCTCTTCCTCTCAAATGCAGGTGTGTGCCCACACAGCCTGAAAAGAATAAGTAACATTTGAACCATCATCTCACAAGAGGTTTGCTTAATCTATTTGCTGCTCTTTGTTAATGCTTTTTAATGCTTTTAAACAATCACTGAAGTTATGGAGTCAAATTTGTTCTCTTTGTTCAGAAGGATGTAACATTTGGGAAAGATGCTTAAGCTTCCACTGCCACCTCATTGTCTTGATTTTCCCCTCTTTGACTCCATTCAAATTTCAGAGAAGGAATGTTACATCTGAAGGTCAAACAGCACCACTGTTAAAAGGGAATGGAAGATAGGGTTAATGGGGGAAACACAGGAAATTGTGTCTCTTTAGCCCTCTCCCCATTAAACACTAAACTTTCAAGAAAGAGAAGTGAAAACAGAAATGACATGTGCAGCTATGGACTGCTTTTGCCGTAGAGACTAAAAGGTGATAAAAGAAAAATATTTATATTTCTGTGGCAGAAATCTTATCAGAGAATTGTAAAAGTATTAAGTAGGCATATAAAACATGGCATTATTATACTAGTAATATAAGGCTTGTAAGAAGCCTTCTACAGTATTTTTATATCCCATTCCCAATCACAGAATCATATTCAGCAGTTGATCAAAAAGCCAAAAATTTATTCTGACAGTATTTTCCTGTGCAAGTTTTTTTTTTTTCTCCCTTAATTATTTTTACCAGAGGAGATACAATACTGTAAACTTTTAATCTAAATGTGTGATTCATAAAAAAGGCAAAAGATGACATGCTTGGCAGGTCACATAATAGCTGTGCACATCCGTATGCTAAGCCACAGTTAGGGTGCTTCTGTGTGTGTGTGTGTGTGCATTTATGTGTGAGCTGGAACAAGTGACAGAACAGGACTTTGTGGGGTGAGGCTCTCAGGGAACCAATCCTTTTGCCAGGCTATGTTCTCTGTGCATCCCAAGAGAGACATCTCTGGGGGTGGCAGAGCACTGCCACCTGTGTCTTGCTGCTGGGTCCCACGTGCCCTGTGCCCTAAGCAGCCCTGGCCCATGCACTCTGCAGGTGTGCAGAATTCTGGAAAGTGAGCAGAGCCCCCTGAGACTGGTTCCAAAGGGAGGGGAGCATCCAGAGGCCAGCTGAGTGATGCTCACCCTAAGAGGATGGGACCTGCTCTGCCTATTTGACAGCCAAATGCTGAGATGCTGCTGACTGCTTTTGCCAGGTTGATTTGACTTTTTTATGCTTCCAGTCCTTTCTGAGCTTTTTGTGAAACTACTTTCTTTTTCTGTGCTTTCTCCAATGCTACAGTTTCTGTCTGGAAGACTTTTTAAAATCCACCTCTTCAGTACTGCTTGCTAATCCTTCTCCTGTTTGAGATGCAACATTCAGATTGAATGTTTCTTTTAGTCAGTTCTGTGAATACCATTTATTAAGTGAATCTTTCTCTCCAGATAGACTTATTTTCCTTCCAACACTGGGGAATACAATAGGGGGAAAGATCCTATTTCTTTTAACAAAATATTTTTAGAAACAACTTCCAGTTTAAGAAATGGTAAAGACTTATTACTAAACAAATATTTTTAATATTCCAGACTATCTGAATAGAGAAAAAATAAAACTACACTCAACTATGATGAATGCTAACTGTCCTCTGTGCCACATTTGACTGATATTATAGTTTAAATGTAAAACCTAGATCCAAATAACTTAAAAACATTTCGAATGACTTAAATGAAGGTGAGAAAATAGACATAGAGTGTAAATGTATTAAAAGGCTAAGAGAAACTGAAGTGTAAAGAATTACAACTGAATGCAAAGTTAAGTTCTTGCATTGAAAATAATTCAAATAATAAAGTGTGTACTACAATTCCTGCAGTTAGGATGACATGTGGCAAGAGTGTGCATTTACAACAGGTACTTTGAGCCCATGAGTTACACTACTTTAGAAGTTACTGCAGTGTGCCTCCAGCTTCCAGTTGTTTTATATGATGAGAATAACCCTTGTCAGTCCTCAGCCTGGTATGGCACTTAGCCCTGGAATACCAGGCAAAGATACTCATCACTCCTTGACTCCCTGTACCTGTGCTTTCACAAGTAGCTGTATCAGCCCCAGAGGCCCCACTCTCACTTCCACACAGGCAGGAATGGGTTTAAGGTGCACATAACCAAAACTGACACTCAAAACCCTGTATGCAAACATTGCTATGGTTGCCAAGATGGGCAACTCAGGGAGCAGAAAGTAGAAATTGGGACCAGTGCTGTGTAATAAATTCATCAGTGACACAGACAGTGGCACTGAGTGTGCTCAGCAAATTTACTGATGACTCCAGGCTGAGCAGCCGGCTCACCTGAGGGAGAGGATGCCATTCACAGGCACCTGGACAAGATCAGGAAGTTACCCTTGGGAACCTTGTGAAGTTCAAAAATAGCCAAGCAGAAGGTCTTGCAGCTGGGGTGGGGCAATCCCTGCTATCAAGACAGGCTGAGAGAAGCCCTGCAGAGCTAGACTTGGGATACTGGTGGATGAAAAGCTGGACATTTGTTGGCAATGTGCACACATAGCCCACAAAGCCAAATGTGTCCTGGGCTGCATCCAGAGCAGCGTGGGCAGCAGGGCAGGGAGGGGATTTTGCCCCTCTGCCCTGCTCTGGTGAGACCCCACCTGCAGTGCTGCATCAGCTCTCCGGTCCCAGCACAGGAAGGACAGGGACCTGCTGGAGTCAGTCTAGAGGAGGCCACCAAGATGATGGCTGCACCTTTCTTATGAAGAAACGCCAAGAGTGTTGGGATTGCTCAGCCTGAAAAAGTTAAAGCTCTGGAGTGACCTTATTGTGGTCTCCCAGTACCTGAAGAGGGCTTATATGAAATATGGGGACAGACTTTTGGGTATGGCCTGTTGTGACAGGATGAGGTTAACAGTTTTAAAGTGAAAGACAGAAGATTCAGGTTAGACACGAGGAAGAAATGTTTTATTCTGAGTATGGTGTAAAAAAGAAACAGGTTGTCCAGAGGGATGGTAGATGCCTCATGCCTGGAAACCTTCAAGGCCAGGTTGGACCTCAGATGGGACTCTGAGCACCCTGCTCTACTTGAAAATGTCCCTGCTCATCTTGGGGGGTTTGGGCTATAGGACCTTTAAAGCTCCCTTGCAACCCAAACTATTCTGTGATTCTGTGAAACGTGTTGGATGAATGCACCCTTTTCAACACATGCCATGTCATTAGCTCACAACCATCATCATTCACTTTCTTTTTTTCTCCTCTCCTTTTAACCAATATCCCTCATCTTTTTTATCCCTTTCCCCTCCTATATTTTTTTCTTTTTTTGGACAGTCTCTATTTTCTAGATAAGGCAAATAAAAATGGGAGGGAGATTATTTTTTTTTATTAAAAAAATATTTTTCTCACCATTAAAGAATTCCTTAGATACTAAAGTGCTAGATTTATGGTAAATAATGATACATTAATTTCTCTATAAATTTATGAAAAGGCGTGACACTGAACTTTCTGGTTCAAGTGTATCTCTGGTATAACTCTACTTGATCCAAAATAGAGTTGCAAGAATGAAAATGACACTCTAAGCTTGATTAATTTTAAGCACTGTGTGCTTAAAAAGATACATTTTTGTTTCACAAGCCTTTTCTGAACAGAATTCTTTAGCAGACTCTGAGAAGCTTAAATACTAGCAAGGTGACAACTTTTTATGTCTAACAGCAATAGCTATAGCAGGACATCAACTTCTGTACAGAGGAGGAATTTAAAAATTAAAATACGTTAGTATTTGTTGCTGTCATAAATGCTGTTGAACTACCCAGTATTTAAATTAATAATTTAAGTGTTTGCCTAATGAACTGGACTTGATTACATTAAGACATTCTCAATTAATTCTGACAGATCCTCTTCTGAATTAGAATACAGAACCAAAATGGTTTATGGATTCCTGGCCAAAGTGTTTACTGACTGAATATTTCTTCAACAATTAAAAATAGCCCTGTTCTATAGCAGAAATGCTTAAGAGGCAATGAGTGAGAAAGCCAGAAAAAATAGAAACAAAATAGGAAGCAAGGGTAGCAAATCCTCTTCTTAGCCATCCTGTCAGCTGGAAATTGGCAACTACAATAAGTAGAAACAAGAAGTGACAAGTAGTGGAAGAGACATGCTACCTCTGGCAACTATTAAAAGTGAGTTAAGAGGTTAGAATTGTTTGATATATAAGCTGCTATAATATCAGTCAGGAAGACAACTGGAAGTTTTGAAGAAAGACAAAAGAATGAGCCACAGACCTCTGTCAGATTACAAGAAATCAATGCACAGTTTTGCCTCCAACCAACAATTTAGTAAGATGTATTGACCCTCAGAACTACAGACAGTTTAAAAAAAAAAAATTATTAGGCTAGCTCGACCTGTTGTTTTGTTCTCTGCACTGAATCAGGCTTTTGAGGTGCTTTAGGTATTGGACTGGACCTCTGAGATTTCATTTCACTTCAGAGCAGTTTAGTGACCTCATTTGGGTCTTTGATTTTATAAGCAATTAAAAACTTCTTCTAGTCAGAGTTAAATTTTCATACCATATGTTAACACCACTTTCTATCTCGTTCTCTTATTCATGCAACAGTTTATTTCTGGGCACGCTCTGTTCTTTGGACAATCAAATTTCTCTTTTTGATTTACCCACTTAAACATCAAATGTGTATAACAGGATTGGGTTGAGGAACTATTACAAGAAGAGAGACAATTACTCATCAGTCATATCAGTGTCAGGAATGAACAAGCCAGAGATGTGATGGTAGCTAACAAGGCAAGTGTACCTAGTTTTGAATTTCTTGAAAATTGTTTTTTAAATTGTTTTCTAAATATTCTAGATTCAGGAAGGGGACTTAGAGATGTTTTATGGAAAAACAAAACAGTGCATAGAGAAAATAATTGCATTACTATAAGACACTTTCTGCTCCTTGATTTAATATTGCCTTTTTACCAAGCTTAAAATTTAAGAACTGTCTTTCAAAGGGAGCAGAGTCCTTATAACTCTGTTCAGTATTTCACAAAAGTGTGTTATTGTTTGTGTTATGTCAATAAGGTGACTCCTCATTAATTTTCACTGTTGTTTGTTTAATGCTGGGGAGGAGGAAAAGAAATAAAAACAAAAATTACACCCCTATCTTATTCTTCAAGAATTTTTAGGAGAAAGGGAAAATTGGTGCTGATATTAAGCCACAACTGTCTTTCCAGTACCAGACAAGGAGCCATGTATTCACATACACATTTAAAAACTGAGATCGCGTAGGGAGGTGGGGAAGTATGCTGGAGAACTTTCTGTTCAAGAACATGTCACCTCCTACTCACATTTTCTACATCATTCATCATGCCCAGCTCCAAGCTTATTGCAGGTTTGCAAAAAAAAAAAAAAAAAAAAGAAGCTGTTCTCACAGTTAATAATTTTCCCTGATATTTTCCTCTGCAGATTTCCACACCCATGGCATTCAGTCAGAGCACTTCTCTGTCAGTGCCATGCTGTTAATGTGGATAACTCTCCATCAGCATCTGCTAAACTGGCCTTGGCAACTCACCTCCTAAAGCTGACATGTTCCACTACTGAGAGTCACACTAACAGCCAGTTCATGGAGACAGGGATTAGGCCAAATTCAGCCATGGTCTCATTTTATCTCACCAGGGAACCTGACACATGGTGTCTTATCTCTGGCAGACCAAGAAAGAGCAGCAGAGAGGCTTTGAGAGAGATATTTGGGTACTCAGAATTCTGTGGAGAATTCTACACGTGTCAGAGTAGAAGAGCTTCAAAGCATAAAAGGTGCAACACATTTGTGACTTGCAGGAGGCCAGCTCAGAACTTTTAGCCTCTAGGCACTCCCTTACCACTGCTGGGATGTTCTCAGACTTTAACTCTTTCTGCTTGTTTGTCTTGGCACAGGCAAATTAAGTCATACCTGGCCTTCAAGTGCAATTTGGGCTGGAGGTACAGCTAATGATCACTGACACAGCAAGCAAAATTCACGTGTCCTGAAGAGTTTTTATCTGCACTCTTGTGTACAAGCATAAAGGTGCTGGCAGGTTAGCAATGAATTGAACAAAAAAAATCCCAGTTCCCTAGTTAATTTCTTTACCTTTATCTACTAAAAACATGTATAAATCAATTACATCATTTTTTTCAAAATATCTAAACCCCATTGTATTAGAGAACACTGCTTCCCCCCCCATTTTTAACATTTTTTAATATCTGAATTTTGTCCTTGATTCCTCCACTTACAGTCAAAAGTGCTGTACTGTTCCTTCTATATTCCCCCCATATTATAAACATTTGGAGATATTTGTGGCATTGCCCATGAAAGAATGAGGAAATCCTAGATGTCTAAACATTGTAACTTCCTGATTTCAAAAAATGATAAGCAATTACTTACAGCAAGAATAGCCATTAAAAGATTTATAATGCAGAGCCACTGACAGTTAAATCATATGGATAGAAATTAAATGTACAATACTGAAAAGTAAACAATTATACAAAAAAGAACACCAAATTTAATCAGACAACAAGAATTCATTATTTCTAAAAGCATAAGAAAAGCCATAAACATCAACACAGAAAATGGAAAATCTGGATATATTTCAAAGAGAACTTTGACTTATCTTGGGAAATACTCTTCAAGATTTATCACAGCTGTTATTCAGCCTCCTAGAGAGCAGCATGATATTTGATGGATCTTAACATAAAACAATATCAAAGAACAAGACATATAAAAGCAATCGAAGTTATCAATGCATGATTTCAAGCTTAAAGTAACCAAATTTCATTGGCAGTATTCACACTGCTAGCATAAAAATAGATAATGCAGAAGAAATCAAGAAATAATTCAACTATGGCTTAACAGGGGCAGTAATTTCCTTTTAGTTTAAATGTGAAATGGGTCTTTTTGTGAAATTATTGATACTTGGGGTCTAACTTTGGAGCTTTTACTTTAACTTAAGGCACAATGAAGTGCGTCTATTTCTTGCATCTTTTCAAAATTGTATTTTTTTTAAATCCTCTGTAAGCATTTAATCATTATCAATTTTATCAAAACACAATACTTATTTTTAATTTTACTGAAATTTAGCTGATGGGTAACACCATGAGATCACAATAATTTAACTGCTACTGAGTCAATGGAAAAACTCCAACTAACTTTGAGTCATCATTTTTCCTCTGTTTCTGTGGATTTGCTTATACCTATTTTTTGTATAAACCATTAACTCACACAAAAGATAATATCTATTAATGGATTATGTTTATGATTAGAAAGCTGACATTAAGCTCAACCATATAGCTTAACTTAGTGTTCTCTTAATACTTAACCATGTGAAGTGTTAGGAGGCAGAGTTTGGCCACAAAACCATAAACAGTTTCAGTGGGAGTTTTACCTCAGCTAGTCCAGGTCCAGCAACATGCATGACCAGGGTTTTCCAAACACTGGGCACACAACAGCTTCCAGCTGCATGCTTGGAAAAGTTGGAGATTAGAACAGGGAACAAAGCAAGAACTCCTAATTACTGGTCACTTCAAAGTATCTGAGAAGCCAACTAGTGGATGCCTAGTGGATGCCTTGCACTTCTCAAAGTCTTGGTTGGTCTATTTGGAGCACAAAATACCGTGGTGAAAATGTGAAAATCAGCAGTGCTGACCAAGCACTTTCTGTATAAATCTACCAAGCTAGGTTTTCAGATAAGCAAGAAGCAGGAATCAATAATAAGCGAGACTTAGAATGTTCTTCTTGGACAGACTTTTTCATCCAATTTCACATTCTGTATACCCTCAAGCTCCCACATTTCAGGTGTGCAAGGAATGTAAAATCAGATCTCTGCTGTATACTTCACAAATCATCTTCCCACACAATCAACCTATTGATACCTTGTTAATATTCCACATCAACAACATTGTGCCCAAATCCATTCCTATCCCAATGGTTTCCATTTAATTAATTACAAAGCTATTTTCAAGAGCCAGTGCAATACTGAAAATGAATATAAACGATTTCCAAAGGAATACAGATAAAACTGAACTGGCAGTCTTCTTTTTCTATTTGTAAATTGTGTTCACAACATCATCCTAACTCGCAGAGCTGCCCTGCAGAACCTTCTCCTTACTTTAAACCTTCAGTTCAGTTTTCTTACATGGACTCAGCTTCATACTTATTTACAGGAAACTGTGCTGTATTTCCATCTTCATTTGACTCCATTATCAGTTTAATTTATTTTCATAATGCTTTGCCAAAGCTACTATTTAAACACGACAATTTAGAAATTCCGTTTGACAGTTCCTTTCTGTTTGATATATGCATAACTCAAAAGCATAAAACGCGTGGCCATTTTTAAGCTTCCCTTAAAAATGTGATGACATCTAGACTGTATATTCTTGTATATTCTCCACTACCCACTGCCACCTACTGCAGAATTAGGAGCAATGCAAATAGACCTACTTTTGAAAAACTCTGAAGTTGAATTGTAAATATAAACTTAAATGCTTAGCGTATAATCTATGCAGATATATGCAGCGATATATATGCATTATGGACTATTTTAGACCTGAACTCAGTAGAATTGTTAGAATAACAAATGGTTAAGCCGTGTTAGCTTAAATCTAAAAGCTAAATTGTTTCTCTGAACAGGTGTCACTTTTTCCCATACATAATTAGTTGCACTGTTTCTAAAACATTTGTATAAATTATTGGGTTTTGTTTTATGTTTATTTTTCAATTTAAAAATCCTTTGAAGTAGTCAACCTTTTCGTGCTTCTTTGGGGTTTAATGCATTTGATCTCTAAAATGCAATTGCAAATATGAAACCATTCCAGCTAAGATAGAGGGTTGTAAAACTGCTTCAGCCCCATCTTTTCATCAGGTGAATTACTTCCTAGGACTTAATGCCAAATGCCATAGGTTATGTAAGCACAGATGTCATTTTAGGCTTATTTTTCATATCAAAGAAACAAAAATCAAATTTACTGAGAGTTAAACAGACAGCAATTTAAAATGCAATTTTTCTTTGTCAATATTCCAATGATAAGCTTTTAGAAGCATAGCAATGAATATAGCACATTTATCTATGGTAGTAATGTAAGCTTATTTTCCTTGCAATTTTTTTTTTTTTTGAATACATTATATTAAATTGAAATTATGTGGATTGAAAATGGATCTCCCTAGTCCTCAATCCTACAAGTTGTGTTACACACTGAGATTTTTTTTACTCTTCAAAACCATGAAAAATTAATTTATTTCAAAGTCAGTGATTTTCTATAAGGGGTGTATTCTTCCAGGTACAAAGACACAACAGAATGCATTTCCATTTCTGGTCTTCATGTTGGAATACACATCAGTATGGACTTTCTGCAAATTTGTTTTTGTTTTTAGCCACTTTTCCGGCGTAAAAACTTTAAGGGAGATTTTATCTTGCACATTTAAGAAAATTATATGCTCAGACATAACACTGGCAAAGTAATTGTCAATCACATAAAGAATATCTGCATTAAAGCTGCTGCTTCTGTTTGACGCCTACATGACTGCATCACCAGTACCTTGGGTAAGAAATAGCAGTAGACCAAAGATTCTTAACTATAAATTGGTACTAAAAATTCCTTTAACATAGAAGAAAAAACATTTGTTTGCATCCAGAACCTAATAGATTTTTAAACACTGCTTGAAGGGATAAAAAGAGATATGTTATGAAAACCTTTCTTGAGAGTTCAAAATTTCATGTTTGTTATTATTATAGATGCCTGTAGGTTAAAAAGTAAGTAATAAAACCATTTAATATATTCTTATCTGTATTTTTTTAAAAATTTTAAACTATTGATTCTAGTTGCAGTTTCCTCTTGGTCAAAATTTTTATTTGGAAAAAAGAAAAAGAGATTGCTCTAAACATAAAATTTTCTTTTATTCAACAGTACAGAACTAGTAAAGACTACTTAATAGATTTGAGCAACGTTAGACTACACTAACTTGAAAGAAACAAGAACATGTACACTAAATCTTAATCCCACTGGGCTCAATGAAAACTTTCCCCTTAACATCAAAGAAATCAGGATTTGGCCTTTATGTCAACATTAACCCCTGTACCTCAGCTTTCCCACTGGACTTGGCACAAAGCAGTACATCTGCTGAATGCACATGGTGACACTATATGTTTTCGTGCTTCACACATCAGAAAATTGTAAGGATGGTGCATGAGGATGGATTATTTTGGTTTTACTGAACGCATCAAATCGGGTTTTTTAATATTCTTTTACTATTATTTTATTGTAATTTTCGCAACACTTCATTCATGTGAAGCAATATGAATATAATACTAAATCTAAATTTACAGAAACACATGAACACCATTGTCATGGGGCATCTACAACTTCTCTGGGCAACCTGTTCCAGTGTTTCACCACCCTCACTGTAAAGAATTTCTTCTTGATACCTACTCTAATCTAATTCCACTGCTCTTTTCATGAAATGTGACCAGAATGGCCGGAACTCAAGACTGTCTTCCTCCTTTTCCTCTTATTCCCTCAGATATTTGTCTCAATCCAGAAGCTAAAACTTAATCTCTGGAGACTTTGGCCTATTCCTACCCTCCTGACAGGCTTTTAATTGCATCCATTTGATTCTATTACACAGCACTTTGGTAACTAAAGAACTCCTATATGAGGACTGTTGTAGAGGCAAATGAGAGAAGAATTCTTACCCTCACCCTGTTAATGGGTACCTTCCTTTCTGTGGATCACTTTCTGCCTGGTTACCCTCAGTAAAACCTGACATGACTAAATTTTTTTTTCCTAGTTGTTGCCATAGACAATACCCAGAATTTTATACATCCTGAGTAGTCAGAGTTAGTGGTTCTGAAGAATAGAAAACTAAAGAACACCTCTGTAAATGGGCATCAAGGGCTCTTTCTCCCTTTTTTTTTAAAAAAGCTGCACATTCCGGTACCTTAAAGGGGCCTACTGGAAAGACTGGGAGAGACCCTTTAAAAGGGAGTGCAGCAATAGAACAAGGACTAATGATTTTAAACTGAAAGAGGGTGGATTTGGGTTCAAATTTAGGAAGAAATTTTTTCTTGTGAGGGTGCTGAGGCACCAGCATGGGTTGCCCAGGGAAGTTGTGGTTGCCTGGAATTGTTCAAGGCCAGGCTGGATGAAGCTCTGAGCAACCTGGTCCAGTGAAAGGGGTCCCTGCCCATTACAGGGGTGTTGGAATGAGGTGAACTGCAACACTGTTGGTTTGGGGGCCTCTTTTTCAATCCACAGAAGTTATAATTCCAGTTTATCTTCTAATATGGAGTTTTTAGAGAAGGGAAACCACACCATAGTCAATGCCTTCCTTCTCCCCCATGCTTGTCTTGTGTACTTGCCTATCTGGGACTCACATGAAAGGAAAGCTGCTCTGCCCTTTGGGGTTAGATAACATCTTTCATTTCACTGAATGGGAAACTGAGAAGCTGAGTTCAGGTGCTCTTGATTGGCAAACAGACTGTAAGATTGGGTTCTCCTCAGTTGCCACAAAGCTTCCAGAAAGACAAACAACAATTTTATCAGAAAGCTGTGGGGTTCTGTTTTCTCTTCTGCCCTTGTAAAAATAAAACATTTTATTGAACAGCAATCCTTGAAAATATGTATTTATGTATACATATAAACATAGTAAATATCCTATCTTTTGCTGTGTTTTTTTTAATGAAAAAAGCTTTGGAAGTCCTAGTTTTTATCTTCAGATATCTTATTTTGAAAATCTCTCATTTTACAATGTATCCTTTTTTGTTTTGTTTTGTTTTTTTCCCCTCTCTGTAGGCTAGTGTTACCTAGAAAACATAATTTAAAGAGGTGATTTTTTTCATATTGTGCAGTTAAAAAGTGGTATTTTAAAACTATACACCACATACTTAATTATAAAATGCATGGGTAGGAAACAGGAACTCATCATTTTTTTGTGTGTCACTTATTTAAAGATTGACTTTAACATGGTTGGCTGTATTATTACATACGTATTTAGGCTTTCTAGTGCTGCCATAATTTCCTTCTGACTTTCCACGGACCCATGTTACTGTATTGATCACTTGGGATCACATTTCAGCCCTGTCCTTTCTTTGCACACCCCCACCACAGACCTAATCAGCGTACCTGAATTGACCAGATGAAAACTTGGTCTCAGAAAGTGCAAGCTGAACACAATATTTCAGATTCCTCATGCCCAGGTTATATCACAGGAAAAATATCAAGAACAACTCTGAGCCAAGGTGGAAATACTAACAGCAGTCTGTTACAGCCTGGCCAATCTTCTGTGATAAGGATAAAGATTTCTCAGGAACTACACAGAAGAACCTTTTTTCCTACTGATTATTAATTGCCTTCTTCAATCAATATAGGAAGCTTTCTATAGAGCAGCCTATCCCTTTTTGAATCAATGGAGAGAAAATTTTTATGCATAAGTTACTTTTACAGTGTGTAGTTGAATATCTGATAGAGACTGGAAACAAGGTTAGAAAAAGACAATTAATATGACCATGAAAGGTGAGGGCTATAAGAAAATAAAAAATACAAAGCAAACCACAAAATCTCTTAATCAGATCTGAGTTTGACTTCTGTCTTAGTCTCTGCCATGCTGTTGTGGATCTGAACTGCATATATTTTCAGACTCAATCTAATTATCTACAAAAATTCTAATATTACATCCTGGAGTTCTGCTTTTGTGAAAGAAGATTTTCTCAACAGCCCATGTTAATAATACAGCTTACTTTTTCCCCTGTGCAATACTTGAGTTTATCAGATAAAATCAAAACCATTGACTACGGAATACTGAAAGATGCATTTCATAACCTAGCAACAATTTATTCCCACTAACATCTCTCAGCAAGTAAACGTTAAGTTGAATGTAGCTGCTTGGCAAAAAAAAAAAAAAATCAGAGGCATTAAAAAGGCATAAGCATATAGCTTAGTTGAGAAAAATCAGAAAATTTCTAAAAACTCTTGGATCTTTCATTCTCCAGTGAACACAGAAACACATACATGCATGGAAGATTATCTTTATTCCCAGGTCTCCTGCCTCTCCTATAATCCATAATCCTAGTCACCTACTCACCAAATACTTAAAATGTAAGTATTCAGAACATATCAGTCCCTTCATGTGAGCATCCTGGCTGGATCATGACAGAAATCCTGAATGTGTGTAGTGCTGAGACCTGAGCGTCATGCAAAGTATTTCTGATCTCAGATGGACTCATCAGGTGATAATCTTTTAACAGATGTGAGGCTATTTCCCACAGCTAAAGATAAATCTAGATTTAGCTAGTTATGTTGACCAGCTCTAAAAGGAGCTAGCTATAGAATTAGCAAGAGCAGCAATCAAAACTTGCAATTGTTCTAGCCTTTCCTTTGCATATATATTTACTAAAACACATACCTGAGGGACATGGAATGTTTTTTAAAAAAAAACAAACTTGTTCTCTCAGATGAAAGGGAGAAAGAACTGAAACCAATTCATGGCTTGCAATCATCATTCATAATGGAATAAAAATGCATGTTTTCTGGTTGGCAGTACTTTGTAGTTCAAAATTCAAGAATAGAGTAGATAGCTCTGACAATGAAGTAAATGTTTTATGACAACAGGAATCTATAATAGTTAAAGTGTGAGTATGCTTGCAACTTACTGAAAAAGTGCATTACATTAAAAACCTTACACAGTTCATACTAAAACATATAATCAGATGGTCCAGCAAATAACATGGATCTCATCAGCAAGGATATTATGCATTTGGTTCCAATAGATCTTTTCCTAGAGGCAGGTTCATGCAAACTTGTTTGATTTCACATTGTTAGTCTTAATTGCAACCTGAAATGCAGGACACAGTTAAAGGGGGAAGTGAGTGGCGGGGGGTGAGGGGAAAACAGGACTCATGCCTTCAGTGTTTGGATTGATTTGTAGTGCAAAGATACAGATCTCTTGGTACCTTTGCAAAGGATTATGTGCCACTTTCAATCTTGTAGCATGCATATCAGGAGACTCTGAGAAGCCAGCCAGCAGGATGAGGTTCTGGGGTAATTACAGGTCAGGAATCAGTGGCAGCCCTAACAGCTGGCTGTTGATTAAAGATGAAACTCAAGCCCTGTACAGAGGGCCTGAAAAAACTATACAAGACTTAAAATGGTGCTTGAGCCTTGAACGATGTAACTGCACGTTTGTAAAGCCAAGTAGTACAACAGCAGTCCCTTGTAGAGCAAACCAATCATTCCTTGCACTTCTTGCAGTTATGGGCAACTAAAGGCCTGAACTTGATCATGACACTCAAATTCTTTTTTTGTTTAGTAAACGGAAAACAAAAAATATTTTCTAAGACAAAATGTCGATGAATTTCAGATGTTGTTTTGCAGAACTTTTCCAACAGAGAAATAAAAATGTCACTGTCTTTTTTCCCCTCCACCTCTGTCAATATTACAGCACTCATTTATCTTGGCATCTAGATAGAAGAACCTAGCACCCTGTTTTCTAATCTGTTCATCCAGGTGTATTTTCTCTTTGAAATATATGTTCAAGTTCTTCAATACAGAAAAAGTAAGAAGTCCTACTACTTTCAGAGGGTATAGCAGGAGCTGGAAGTGATAAATGATACCCAGAGTATGGAGTGCTGTACATGCAGGTACCATGATGAGCAACTCACAGCCTTTATAAACATCATTCACAAAGGGCAATAACTCACTGACAATAAAAAAGTAAATCAACAAAAGAGGCAGAAGTAGGTTTTCTACTCTATTGCCTTCTCCATGAGGTCGTTGTGCCTCTCTATATACCTGCCCACAAGTAACAATGGAATTGAAGCAGGATATGAAAATTATGGATTACGTGTAGTAATAATCTCCATCTACAAACCAAAGTACCAGTTCCTTTGTAAAAGCTTTCAGACAGGACCTTTCCAGTAAGCTTTTATATTCTATCAGACCAGATGAGAACCAACCAGAAATGCAGCATAAGTGACAGCATGTACTGAAGCATATTCTGTACACTGATTTTAGACTACATATAGGAGACATTTTAATTTGTATGCTCTTTTGTAACAGATTTGGGAATCACAGTACATGCACTGTAACAGCAAGGTACATAAGCACTTCACTGGCCCAGAGATAAAACCATGCATTTGTAACTGATGGACACAAGAACATTCTGCTGAAAACTATATATATTAATGTTTTATGTGCATGGAGTCTGAGAAAGAGGGATATAACACTGCATTAATGTTATAGATTAACTTGACAAGACAGCTGATCCCATTGTGCTCACATTAAGTGAATATGAGGTTCACTGAATGTTAACACAAGAGAAGGAATTATTTTCTGTAGAGACTGCACAGATAAATCCTGGTCAAAGTATTATTACCCTTGCATGTGAAAGCAATCTCTTGAAGTGATATACAAGTTGTATTTTCAATTTTCTTTAATTTTTTTTCCTGACACTGATCTTATTAACTAGTGTTTAAAGTCTACTTTCAAAGGCATTTTTGTAATAGTGCAAAAATGTAAGTAAGTAAGACCAGGGCAGTGATTGTCCCCCTGTACTGGGCACTGCTGAGGCCACACCGCGAGTGCTGGGTCCAGTTCTGGGCCCCTCACTGCAAGGAAGACATCGAGGGGCTGGAGTGAGCCCAGAGAAGGGAAATGGAGCTGGGGAAGGGTCTGGAGCACAAGAAATGTGAGGAGCAGCTGAGGGAGCTGGGGGTGTTTGGGCTGGAGAAAAGGAGTCCAGGGGTGACCTTATCACTCTCTATAGCTGCCTGAAAGGGGGATGAAGCAAGGTGGGGGTCAACCTCTTCTCCCAGGCTACAAATGACAGGACAAGAGAACACAGCCTCAAGATGTGCCAGTGAGGTTCAGATTGGACATCAGGAAGAATTTCTTCACTGAAAGGGTTGTCAAGCACTGGAATGGGCTGCCAGTCTGTGGCAGTCTGTGGAGCCACTGTCCCTGAAGGTGTCCAATAAACAACTTGATGTGGCACTCAGTGCCATGGTTTATTTGACATGGTAGTGATCAGTCAAAGGTTGGACTTGATGAGCTTGGGGGAGTTTTCCAACCTTGATGATTTTATTCTACTTCTCATATTTTGGTTTCTTTATCAAAATGAGAAAATGGAAAAATTACAAGTAAAATTATGTAAGTAAATTAAATGGGTTTAAAACTTCCAAGTAAGTAAAATAATAAAGAAAAACCTTAAATAACTATTTTTTAACAAGTTCCTTTTGGAAGTAGATGTGATGACTAGCAAGGTCACTTTTATAAAGTAGATTTATATAATGGCTATTAACTCCTAAACTTATTCATATACACACTTTTGATAGTCACAATTATTTCCCTTTGGCTTATTGTCATCCCCTTTGGATATTGAGAACTCTTCAGTAATGTATGCTTATTTCTAATTTTTCTAGTGCACACAATCCTGTGAGATTACACTTGACTGTGGAGCTAGGAATGAGTTATTTTTATAGTCATACATCTACTCTTTACCGATGCTTTCTTTTGCTATTTTAATAACACAAAATGGAAAGTAATTACCACATAACCTTAGAAACAACAAGTACTTTTAAAAGAAAACAATTGTAAAATTGTTCCTGAAATAGTCTTCCCATTATTCTAACTAGAAGCTAGCATAAAATGACTTAGATGGTAAAGCTGTACGGGAAAATAATCATAACTTTGCATTGTTTTGGCTAACTTAATAACCAAAACAAAGCAAACAAAAACCCCAACAACCGTGAATTTGTTCAGGACCTGTCACTCCAGCTGGATGCATGAATTTATGGAGCCCAATGGGATTCATCCCAGAGTACTGAAAGAGCTGGCAGATGTCCTTGTGTGACCTGTCTCCATCACTTTTCACCAGTCTTGGGAGTCTGAAGTCATCCCTGTCAACTGGAAGCTGGAAAATGTTTTCCCAGTTTTCAGTAAGATTAACAAGGAAGACCTTGATAATTACAGGCCTGTCTGTGCCTGGTAAAATTTTGGAGAAAGTTATTCCAGGAGTTATTTGAGAGATAATGCAGTCACTGACGAAAGCCAACGTGTTCATGAGGGGAAAGTCCTGTTTAATCAAATTAATTTCCTTTTATGACCAGGTCACCCGTCTAGGTGACCAAGAGAAGTCAGTAGATGTGGTGGGTTTGGATTTCAGGAAAACTTTTGATGCTGTGTCTCAGAGTAACCTTCAGGACAAAATGTCTAGCATTCAGCTAAGCAATTCCAAAATATGTTGGGTGAACAATTGTCTGACAAGTCAGGCTCCAAATGTTTTAGTAAATAGGATTATGTCAGGCTGGCAGACAGTCAGAGGGGCTCCTCCAGGCTCAGTTTCAGGGCTAGGGATCTTGAATGTTTTAATAAATGGTCTGGATGCAGGAATTGAATGTACATTGAGTGTAGCAATGACACAAAGCAGGAGGAGCTGTATCTCAGCCCCTGAGAGTAGAGAGAGACCTCACAAAGGGATCTGGATAGACTGGAGAGCTGGGCAATCACTAACTGTAAGAAATTTAACCAGGGCAAGGGCTAGATTCTGTGCCCAAGGGTGTAAAGAAGACACAGCCAGGCTCTTTTCTGTGGTGTCCAGTGACAGGGTAAGAGGCAAAGGCCACATGCTGAAACATAAGGGCTTCCATCTGAACATCAGGAAGCAATTCTTTACTGTGAGGGTGGCTGAGCACCAGAACAAGTTGTCAGTAGAGGCTGTGGAATCTCCACTCCTGGAGATATTAGAAAACCATCTGGACATAGTCCTGGGCAGAGTGCTCTAGGTCGGCCTGTTTGAGCAGTGGGGTTGGACAAGGCCAACTCCAGAAGTCCCCTTCAACCTCAACCATTCTGGGATTCTGTGACTGAGTGAGGATGGAAATGAAAACTACGGTTGTCGTTCTAGTAGAATTATACAGTCAAAATTAAAATCACCAAGCTCATAAGAATTCACAGATTTTTCCTTGAGCCATTATAGTGAAAATATAATGCAAGGTCCAATGAAAAACTTAAATGTATAATCAAAGATGATCTCTGAGAGGAATGATAACTGTTCAGATCTTCAACAACATGTTATAGATGTGATATTGGGAAAAGCACTTAATATTTTAATCTCTTCTTGCTGTTTCTTATGGGCAAAATATAGACAATTCATTGAGAGCAATTAGAATTGATTTTGCATCAGTAAATATTTATATCTATATATACTTGGAGTATTTAAACAGGAATAGATTAATATCCCTTTTGACAATTTCAAAACAAAGTTAAAATGAATTTATATGAAATGATAAAGTAGTGCAGTGAAGAACACCACCGAAAAGCCAGAGACAGATCAGAGTAAAGTGCATTGCTCCTCGCACACCAGAATACATTACTCATTTTATGTTTAGTTTAGGTTTAGATGTAGCATCACACTTGACTGTACTGGTACGAAAGGAAAATAAATAGAACAAGTGGTTGATAATGGAAGTTGCTTAAACTGTGACTTGACAAAGAAGCTGTGTTCAAGGAACTACAGCTCAAGGTCTGAATCACTGTCTAGTAGTACCTTATTCTCTTTGACTATGCTTACATCAAATGTGATTAAACTCTTAAACTATATGTAGTTTAACACTTAAAGTAGTCATGGCTTAGGCTTTTAGCACTTTCATTAGGAATAAGCTAAGTGGCACTTGCTGAAGTTCTAGGGCTTGTTGGGAGCAGCATTCTGTGGGCTGTGTCTGCTCATGATTCTTCAGCAGAAACACGTGCCACTCAGGGCAGAAAGGAGGAAGGCTGTGACATTCTTTCATATCTCCAGAGGTCTGCTAGGTGTATCAGAAAGGCTTATTTCTATGGATGATTCAGGTACAATGGATACCAAATATTAACTAACACAAAATTTAATATTGCTTAAAGGGGAAATGCCACTCAGATTACTAGAAGGGTTTTCCAAGAACCTTAGTCACAAAAGTGAGCAATTTCTCCAGAAAATGAGGCTGGAGACCCTTCTCCTTGCTTGTGTCATATAACCAGGATGAAAATGTGGTGCATGCCTAATACTCCCTTCCTTGGATATGACTTAACAATCTATTCAAAGACAAATCAGGCAGAAGCTAAAATGGTTTCAGAAGAGAGGGGAAGGGAACAAGCTGCCATAGCCTTTTTATCTACAGTTATTTCTCATGCTCCCCAGCAGCTATGGGAAGGGAGCAGACAAGGTCTTGAGTTTCACATGGGTCAGTTGCATTTTCCATAACAAAATCTTCAGAAAAATTTTAAAAAAATCTTGGAAAATAACAGACATATAGTACATAACTTGATGTATGACAGTATATGCAAATGAACAAATTATAGATTTATACTGGGCAAAGATTAAAAAAGGGAAAGATAAATGAACTGACAGTCATAATTGCTATATGCAAGAAGAAAAGAGGATACTATGCAAACAAAATCATGCCTGTGGTCAGGACTTTCATTTATGAAAAAATATCTCTACAATATGGTTTTAAAATAAATTCATCTTTTTAATTGTCAACTACTTGAAATTAATTGATGTCTGCAGTTCAAAAGATATCTAATCCCACCTGCATTCTGTAGGAGATAGCCTTATTTCAGTGATGGAATCTGATTTATGTGACAGGCTCAAATGCAGCCCTGATACCTCAGCCCTTAACCTGACAGGGTTTGTCAGGGAGGCACTGCTTAAGGGATGAGGGAGCTTTGTCCACCTGAGATAGTTCATCAGCCCAAAGAAAAGCTCACACACTTACCTGGAAAAGCACCTTGCTCTTTCATTGGAATGCCAGCCTCTGTGCTGAAGAGGTGACAACCTAGCTACCTCTAATTCCCTGGCTACCCCAAAGAACAGAGTACCTAGTATTTGTCACAATTTCCTGCTGCCATTCCTGGCATTACACAAAATTTAAGGGAAAATTAAATATATAGAATTGTAGGCTGCTACATTTTCACTGTTGTATGGCAGGGAGGCTCTCTGCAAGAGAAGATCCAAGTGACAACCCAACATTCAGGACTCCTTGTTGATGTGTTAATACAAAATTTTGCTCCACAGTTCAGCTAAGCAAAGCTCAGCCTTTCTGATACGCTTTGAGGGTGCCTGTAGAAATACTCTGCTATCAATTCAGCTCAATTAAATTGAATTCATACAGGGTCCAAAGATTTGCTGTTATCCCATTGTTATTAATTCTGTTGTGTTAGCAGGAATGTGTTCAGAGGATGCTGCCATCATGTCCCTAAATTGTAGTGCAATAAGAAATTATACTGAAAAAATTGGCCAAAGCCATTTTTATACAAGGACCAAAACTTCCAAAAGCACTTCAATGATGTGGGTGATATCTGCAGTGCTACTCTATGAGATATTAGGCCTTGTTGAAATCTGCCTCAACCTGTAAACGAGCTAGAAATGATAGCCTAGAGCTAGGTCATTATTCCCACTGTATCAAACAGTGCCTGCTTAAGTGTGCAGTCACAGTTTATGTCATTTAAAGTCCAAACTATCTACAGTCTCTAGATGTAGTTAAGGACATAATGGACTCGGCATTGAAAAACTCATTTCTGGATCTAGTCATTCCATTAAATGCCCACTGAAGATTAGGCACATAGAGATAGAAAGTAGAAAGATACTAAGAGTGTTTGGAGCTATCCAATAGAAAATAGAAGTGCACAGAGCACTTTTTCCTAACCTTCCCTGTTTTCTAAGATTTTTAAGTATCAGACTCAGAGACTGATACATTTATTCAGAAATTAGATTACTCCCAGATAAAGAGGTGGTTGGGTTAGTTTCCAAATTCATAGTATTTCTACTGTGTGTTTGTGCTGTGGGTTTTTTTTGTTATTGTTTAGTTTTGGGGTTTTTTAGCAGGGTAACTATTCAATGTAAATTACAGAAGTAATTTACAGAGGACTGGAATTGCAGTCACCTTTCTCTCACCACTCGCATTAATCTCTGAACTTTGATGCCTTTCTGCCCTGTCTCTCTTTCCTGCTGAATTAGGAGTTCATTCCTGCAGAGTGATTCTTGTCCAGAAGGAAAGGAAAATGCTGCCATACACAAACTGCCCTGGCATAAGAAGTAGGAGATGAAGTCTCAAAGAGTTTCTGTTGGAAAAGAGAATTGTTTCCCACTTTCTGAGCAAGTATTCTGAACATTAGGCACTGCTGTAAAAAAGGAGGGCAACATCAGCATCACTGCACTCACTTTAAAAGGAAAGAGCAAGATTGGATCAATTCACTGAAAGAATGCTTGGAGTCACCTATTTTCAGCAAAGATGAAGTCTCTGATTCCCAAGGGAACAGAGATCAGCTACAAGCCTGACTTGGGGCCTTAAAAAGTACATTTTATTTGACATTCCCCATTTAGATTCCATAGTTATAATTTATACCATTAGTTGTTTCTTAATCCATGGGATATAATTTATAACGTAGGTTGTTTCTTTATTCGTGTGTTTCCATCATGATATGCCAGCCTTTCTCATCCAGTGTGGGAATACAAGCAAACTGCTATTCTCAACACATATTTGTGACTTTGGTCAAAGTCAGGGTATTTTGTTTCCCTTAAGATGCCATCAGTAATCAGTCATTAAAAAAGTTAAAACAAAAATTTCCATGGCTTTTGGTATTAATGTTAAAACAACAGCTGAGGATAAAGAGGCAGCAGCTTTTTAAATTAAAATATAAAGGGCATCTGTATAAATAGGGACATTTGCTACTTCTGGAGAAACCACTGATTATTGTGGAGACACATAAAAAAAAAATAGGTCCAAAATGTTCATCTTATCTGAATCATGTTTCATTAAACACTGAACCTATTTCAACCTTCCCGGTCACTCTGGTAGAGAATTGATGATGGTCTGTGCTTAATTACAGAATATTGTCTGACATAAACTGGAATCAAACCTTTGTATGTCTCTGTTAACTAATGAGATAGAGCAGATACATTTACTTCCTTCTCTTGATTTTAGTCAGATGTTGGAATGAATTTTTAAAGCAACTGCTAAAGTAAATAAAAGTGAAGAGTTGACTGATAAGGCCAACAGTGAAGGAATCCTTTGGGAATATCAGCACCAGACTGGGTGGAACATCACTTACAATTCTGACCCATATTTGGTATAATAGCTAATCTTTTCCCTCTGTTTGAAAAACTCAGCTCTCGTCCATCTACCATGAATTTAATTGAGAAAGGAAAGGAACTGGGTCCTGTGCAAACAAATACCCTTATGAAATAGAGATCTTCAGATAGAGACACTCACCTGTCAGTTCTGGCAGGGGTTACTTTAGCATGTATTAGTGATTGCTTTTCCTAATTGCAGATTGTTTCAAATATGTCTGGAGATAAAGAAGTGCTAGAACACTGGCATGTGTCATGTGTCAAGGCTGCTGTGCTCTTTCTGCAATTCACTGAAATTAACTTGTGACTTAACTGCTTCATAATACCAGCATTTCCCCCTTTCTGACCAAAACAGAATGCTTTGCACAGTAGAACATACTCTCCTATTATGAGCTTTCTTTTATACTCTGAGGTTTATCTCACTGTTTAAGATTTGAGCATTCTGCACCTTCCCCTTTCTTTATCTAACAGAAGTTAATAGAAACAACTCCCTAACAAAGTTTTGAAGGCTTAAAGAAACGCCGCAGGAAACAAATTTTTTTATGAAAAAAAAGAAACTATGGCGACAGTTTTCTTTCCAAAAACATCTGATAGAAAACGTGTTTATCAGCCCTAGTGTGTATTTATAAGCTAAAATAATTAAAATACAATATCAATTAAAGAAACAGATGTAGATGTGGGAAAGGACTGTGGCATATGTTTAGAATCATGTGAGCATGTTCCTATTTGTGAAAGATACTCTGTCAACATTTTTTTAAATGTAAAGCCAGCATTTCAACCACAATTATTAAATGTGGCTACAGTCAGAAAAAGTTACTAGGCAAAAGTCTTATTCAGTAGATCTGTTCTCCATATGTAGTCAGTCCAAATGTACTCACTTAAGTGATAAAAATAAATTGTTACCATTTTTTACTCCTGTTAGTTCTGTACAGCCAAATACAGCTAAGAGGAAGTGAGCTGTATTCTATTTTAACTCCTGCACCACCACCAGATGATCTAGATGTCGGATCTGTATTATTGATGATACCATACAAGCCAGAAAGCACACAGCTTGACTGTGCAGGAAGACATGATGCAAAGGATGTGGTTTAATTAGGCAATGGCTTTATTAACTCATCTGGCAGCATTACCCAGCAATATGTCATACAGAGCAGGTCATCGCTCTTTCACTGATTGTTCCAACCTATTTTGAAGGTTGCTGTCAACTTTCCCTCCTTCCAGACTAATTCCAGCTGCTGCTGGGGCCTCATCATCTCCTCATCTGTACCCTCAAGGGTGCTACCAGCATGGCCCACTGTGACCTTTAAAACAGGTAGACAGAGCCCCCAAAGCACTGGTGTTGACCCAAATGTGTGCGAAGAAGTAAGGTTTGTTTTGTCTTCCCCCTAGACCTCATGGGAAGAAGCAAAGAACATCACATAGAACAGGTCACAGAAAGGAAACCCTCAGTAATTCCCTATCTCTAGAGAGCCATACAAGAACTAAATATGCTTTCCCACTGGTAGTATGTACAAAATTTCCTTACCCATAGATTTCAAACAGCGCTTTTAGATTTCACTTTGCAAATGGACACTGGGAAATAGGTTTAGTTTCTCTATGTGAAGGTGAATGAACACTAGCACAGGCTGCCAGGGAGGCTGTGGAGTCTCCATCCTTGGGGATATGCAAAAGTTGTCTGGATATGGTTGGAGCAGGGGGTAGGGCAAGATGACCTTCAGATGTCTCTTCCAGCCTCAACTCCTCTGTAATTCTGAGTGCAAACATGAATTGGGTGTTAAGTGGCAAAATATATACATGGCCTCACAGACAAGCTGCCATTCCCAATTTTCAATTTTATGCTTTCCCCAGCATCTGAGAAACTCAAAATTCACACATTATCATAGCAGTTAGAATTCCTGGGGAATTATCAACCTTTTGTATGGATAATGAAATGCAATTGGCAACTGCATGAGAATTTTTAGGTACAATAACCAGCTGGATAGAAGTAATTTGATGGATTAAGAAAACACAAGCAAACAAACATTCACACAGAAAATCAGAAATCAGATCTTATGACAACCAACTTTATGTCTTAACCTCATCTGTTATGCCTGGTAATTTTTTTTCTCCCTCTCTACTGACTATTTCTATGTATACATATATATATACACACACATATATATAAATATAGTGCATTCTGTTTTTTGATATCCATAGGAAAATATTGCAGGCACTAGAGTTTGGTATTTGAAACTGGTATTTAGAAGCCAACTTCATATGCAGCTCTGCTGCTTCCCTCATGACATATTAAAAAACCACAGTAGCTACAGTATGCTTCCACATGCTTAGATGGTTTGTGTTTAACTTGCTGTATTTTCAATGAGGTACATTTAAAAGAAGAGGATGCCTGGCACCACATACATAATTTTGATGAATAGACAAAACATTTTCATCTGAAGTATGCTCACTTTATTAAAAAGTGTAATCTAATCTTAGCCTTTATTCTGTTAAATCAGTCATGTGTGACCCATTACTAACTCACTAACATGGAATGTAACTCGAGAGCCAAAGAATTATTCCCACCATATTGCTTATCAGAGAACTGAAAAATAGGTATATACTATATTTTCTTGTTTAATCATTCCCATTGGTGATTTATTGGCAAAGACACTGCATTTGTGCATCTCTCTCAGCCTCACTCTTCATCTGTTAATTCTAATTATCTTCTTTCTATGTTTGCATCTTTCACATGCCTTATTTGTGTACATACATACAAAGCCAGCGTGCCACCAAAGAAGTATAAAAAATTATTTAGTGACTACCCAAGCAAAAAAGTCTGACCCTGGAGGAAAGCCTGGCACTGTTTTCGTGTTTTCAGGGACAAAGATGAGAATCAAACACACCTTTTTTTTCTGTTCCAAAGAGTCCTTTATATTGAATTACTGGACAATTTTCCTGAGGTCCACTGAAGTTCCTAAAAAGGCTTGAAAATGGATGTTAGATTTCTGGGTTTATGTTCCAAGAGGAAAAAAAGAAAAAATCCCAGTCTTGCTAAAGACAGCAGTTGCACTTATTTCTTTGCAGTTTAGAAAGTGCTTTGGGACAGCCTTAGAAGAGATGTATAGGAGCAGCTTATTACACTTACAACAGGGAACTGTATGGTTTAGATCTCTGGAAATCATAGAACTGCTACTGTATATCAGGCTTCCTCTGGGGAATTCATTGACCTAATATCTGGCAAAAGGGCAGATGGATATTGTTAGACAAATATTCAAAACTAGCATTTTGGAATATGCTCTTAGGACTGTAGAAGAGAGATATTTGAAAGAACAGCTAGAACAAATCTGAGCGAAAGAAACAAGTTGCTGTCAGGGTCTTGGCTTTTTCTTTTTCTTTTTTTTTTTTTTAATTTCAAAACATAATTTAGACATTTGCCACTGCTTCCTTCACCTTCTCCTTCTCTCAAACAAAAGAATTTAATCTGAAATTTTGGTTGCTTCAGGAATGATTTTGGAAGCTGCTTTTGAACAGAGAGATGGAGGAATCTTCATACAATATAAAATTTAGGTCAAATTAATCTATGGGTTTCTGATGAAGAGATACCATAGATCTTTTTCTCAAAAGTAAAAAAAAAAATCAAACAAAAAAACCCCAATACAACAACAAAAAATGAAATAAAAAACAGATATAAAAAGTGCTCAACAACACTTAACAAAAAAGGTATAAAAAATACTCATTTTAATACTAAGTATCCAACTCACATGAAGTAAAAAAATACAGTAAGACAATAAAAAGTATTTTACTAAACAACGAAGGTGCAAAGAAAATATTTGCCAAATGCAACTGAAATGTTTCTGCCTGAATGAGATTGTTTTAAAAGACCAGCTAGAGAAATGTTATTCCAACTCAGTAAAGCTTAAGCTATGCGAGAACCTAAGGTAGCAATCATGCATCTCTAAGAATGCCACTACACAGTAGAAGTAAAATAAACAGGATGAACAGGTTTCCAGGGTTCTTGTAAAGAGAGGTGCATTACAACTTGTAGTGGAATCTTTTTAGCTGTTCTAATCATTAGAGCTATAAGAGACCCTGCTATTTATTCAAAACAACTTAAAGCAACTCTAAAGGTCCCAGTGTGATGTTTTCACTCCTAATTTTCATAAAAATGTTGATAAGAGTGGAATCAAACTAGTTAGTTATCAGTCTTGATGTTGGCATAATGTGACTGGAAATGTACAATTTGTAATTACTTGAAAGAAAACAAATTACCTTTAAGAGGAAAACCATAGGTAGAAATTGCAGAAATTAGATGTGTTAGGCTGCTCTTAAAAAAAAAAAAAAAAGAAAAAAGAAAAGAAAGAAAAAGTACCTGTTATTTAACTTGCATTCTAGGAGAAAGAATATGTAAGCAAACCAAGGGCAAGTATGTACTCGTAGAAGCATGGAGCTGATGGCTGAGCAGACACTTTTTATCCATCATTTCAATGAAATACACTAACAGCAAGTGACTTTTATTCATATGATTTATTCCATGTCTGGGTTCTTAGAAACATAATAGCAGATGGAAGAACTGCCTGATGTTAAACTTTCATTTAAAACCCGTCAGAAATCAGAGCTTTAGAGTTTAGACTTTGAAATAAAGCTCATACAAAAATCTCATGCAAAACCTTAGGTCACAGATAATTAGGCATGTGCTTAATTTTAAGCATATTTTCAGTCCCACCTAATCAATGCAGTTAATTTTAAAGACACATTCTCATGGGTTTGAGATGCTATGTAAGCACTAGGCTAAGTGGAAGTGGATATTAAGGAAGAACACAAATCTCCAACTGTATCTGGACTTAAATTTGTCATGAAAACAGACAAGCATTTTGCTGGTTCAGGAGAAACACAGAATTCTGTACAACGAGTTTCTTGGTTGCTGGAAAAGCAATTTTTCTTAATTTTCTCTTCTACCACTACTGTCTGCCTAGCAGTCTTAAGATGGGCACTTAAAGTAAGTTTCTTGAAGTGGAATCATCCTGCTTATTGTGTTTTTTGTTAGCAGAGAACCTAAACAAGGAATCACTTAAAGTAAATTCCAGTCAGTCACTGTACATCTCTAACTCCAAAAGCCAGAAAGAATCACACTGATTGTTTCATCTGAAATTTTTATAAATAAACCACAGAATTTTCCCCAGATGTGGAATTAAAACAAATAATCCTAAAATTTTAAACAAAAGAGTCAGAAGAGATGAAATCTAGTCTAATCGTCCTGAGCCAAGATTTTTTTAAAATAGCTGTTCATCGTTCCCAAGGAACACTTTATTAAGAGCAATAAAATTATTCCTGAAGGACAATTCCTCTGTAAAGTATGTTGGCTGCAAATGGAACTAAACACGTTGAGGAGACTGTGCAACAACAAGATCACTGCATGAATTTTTACTGGGTGATAAAAGGGAGGGACTGTTCCAAAACCACCCCAGTCCAACCTCATGCTGCTGAGCACAGACACTTTTCACAGAGTGGAATAGGATGGAAATTATGTCACACTGCTCACCTCCCTGTGACAGACTCCTCACCATGACACTCCGTTTTCCATCACATATTTCATCTTTCAAATGCAAAATAGGGCCCTTTGCTTTCCCTAAGCCAAAGGCTATGACTTAAGAGGAATTTGAACTGTGAAACCACCTCCTTTCCATCTCATGCTTTGCTTACTGATTGGAAAACTAGGTAACTTCAAATCTAATAAAGTAATTAAAAGAATAAACACAGCAACATCATAACCCCAGGATGCCTAAGAGCAATTATTTTTCAGTCTAAAACCACAACTGTCCTACCTTTTATCTCTCTGAGTGAAAGGAGACAAAAATCCTGCATTACTCTTCCCTTCTTGGTGCCTATATTTCTCCCATATATGAGGTCTGACCCCAGACTTCCCCACAATGGCATTCAGTAAAATAAAGCACCACTGATCTTGCAATCTCAAAAGCCAAAATTCTAAGGAGGGATCATCACCAAGCAATATAATGTTATGAGACAGGAAATCTGAAGTTAATTTCCTTAATCCTTGGCCTGTGCCTAAACTACAGGAAGATCCTCCTTATGAAGACATAAAAAGGTTTAGGTGATAATAATGACCTGCTCACAGCAAACTCATTTGCCTGCAAAATATGTCACTGAAATGATCTCATGATGGAGCAGAAATTCTTACTGGTTATACTCATTACAAAGATAAATCTCTACTACCTGGGTAAAGACCCCTTCAGACACAAATTAAAATCCTTTAAATATCATAATCCCACTTCAATATTTTTACAACAAAGCATACATACATGAAATACTTATGTTTACAGATGGAATGAATTCTACTGATCAAAAAAAGACAGAAAATACCTTTTACCAATATATGACTTGTCCATTAGATTTTTTGTCAGCCTTCAAGACAGATCTCTTTTCAGGAAAATGGCTACTGCTACGTGAAGTTGTTGAAGTGAATTTTCTATCTAGCCTGGGTGATAACAAGTTATTTATTTTCCTTACTTTATAATGATAAGGCAGGTTCCTTTGTAATGACCATGACCAGATTGGCCCCACTTTAACCACTTCCTACAGTTTCTGTACATGGGAATGTTTAACAACTCATAGACACTGCTAACTGAAACAATTAGGCACAGGGGAAACAATGTTGTAACTCAACAAATGTAATCAGCTGCTAATTGAAAGGAAGTGGAACTATAAAATTGTATGTCACCTTCCACTGAGTCAGCACAACAAAGTCTATTTATAGGTTCCGTGACCCAGAAGCTCTTCACAGACTCCAGGCTGCCCTCAAGGGTGGACATCAGTAGCTGTTTGGTAGCAGAGGATACCACAAGTACCCCCAGAAGAGGCAAATAATTTTACTTGGCAAATAATTTTACCTTCTGAAAAGGACAATCACAGGCAACTGACATATCAGAATGGATGCAACTGTCCTGCACTCCAGACAGAAAGAATAGGCCTTATAGGTCTTAATAAGAAAATGTCACTATAACTTAAGTTTCCACAAGTTATTCTCCATGTCCAAAATAATTTCTCTTTGCAAAAGATCAGCCTTAATATTCTTAATATCAAGAGACAGGACGGCTTCAGAACACTCCATCAGCTCCACTTCTCCATTGTTTGTGCTTATACTGAAAGCTGTCTCCAGTCAATATCTGAAAACCATACTGCATGTCAATAGCTGGAGCAATATATAATTTGTTTTTTCCTAAAACTACTCTGCTTTCTTTCACTAAGTTTAAAGAAACACACTTCCCAAAAATCTCTTGAAAACTTTTATGAGAATCATGTACATTTAACATTCATCACCCCAAGTACCAAAAGACAATAGTAACATTTGAACTATTGGATCTTTCATGTTCCACTTGATTCATGGCTGTTTATGCAGACCAGCTTCCATTCACAAGTGAAATGTTACCAGCCATCATGTTAAAAACAACAAGTTTTCATGAAGCAATGTAGTCTGTTCCTCAATTTTTGAAGAACATTATCATTTCTAATTTTTACAAGGAAAAAACCAGAAAAAAATCCCCATAATTCAGAGTCCTTCAATCTGTATTTCTCTCCTTAGAATAAATATGACATGCAGAAATAGCAACAACGATGGTATTGCAGATGTTCTGTCCTATATCAGGTCTTGGAACCAGAGGCATTTTGTGTGGAATATGTGCATGTTGCTATGTATATGTGCTAAACACATATGATGTCCTCAGACGAGAATGTGATGTGAAAACTGTTGTGGGAAAAAAACCAAAACTTTATGCAATTTAGCTGCAATGAAAACTACAATAAATTATAGCCTGAATTAGAGGAATTAGTCATGGTGTCTTAGTATTAAAAGTAACAGAGACATTTCCAACTTCGGAGAAAGAGTAGATTTTGAAAAGGCTGTGGTATCAAATCTAGAATGCAGGGATGCTGCTGATTTGACAAGAAAGCTTTAAATGGCGAGTAAGGAAACTGCTCCTCAGACACCCCAACCTACTAAAGCACCTTTCTACTTCAACTCAATTAATTTTTTTTTTCAAAAAGTAATCAGGAGATTTATTTTCACTCCATGAAAGAACATATGTGCTGAAACTTCAGAGGTTGCCACAAAATTAGATTTTCATCCTTTGGTCGGATCTACCCATAATTTCTTGCCTGAATCCTTTTCAGTGGTAATTGAAAACAAAAATGCTAATGATTACATGCAAATGTCTTTTTTTAAACTGTTGGCAGTTTAAAGGAAGAAAAGTTAGGGGTGTATTGCTGCTAACCAAAATTCATATGCTGTGTTAACTTTTACTGCTTGACTTCCTGAATTTTTTAGCAGGGGAAACTTCTTGAGACAGTGCCCATAACCACACCATTTCTGAATGAGTGAGATTCATATAGGAGTAGCTTTCTTGAGCGAAAATGAAGGCTGGTGTTTTGAAAAAAGAGCTGCTGTCTTTGTGAACAAGAGAAGACACAGATTTTATTCAGAACTGGATTTCATAGGTATTTCAGCTGAAGAAGGATCCATGCAAAGTTGGATCTATAGAGAGGTTAACAGTAGTGTGGCCTTCTCTCTGACGAACACAATAAAATTTACATTGTGGTTTGATGACGGGGAGTTCAGTAGCAATGGTGGTTTAAAACCTCGAGGCTTTTTTCCTGCCTCTTGGCAAAGTTTGCTGTCAGTCTCATTGTGTTGACAACTCATGGAGCTGTGCTGTGAACACTTCATAGAACCTGAAAAAAACACCCTCTCCCTCTTTCTTTTTTCCCCAGATATTTTTTTTTTTAGCTCGTAAGTTATGCACTCTGACTTCCTGCAAGAGACAGAAAATGGTAAGTCTTTGCTCTAGTATCCTCAATCCCCAATGGACTTTTAGTTATGAGACTGACACAGACAACATGCCCTCTACCACTTCATACAAGGCCAGACTGAAGAAACGGGATGATAATAGCAGACTACATCTCAGAAAGCACAATCCTGAGAGCAGGCATTGCCACACCCCCAAACAAAACGTGACACTGACTTCAGCAAGAGAATATTGCCCCACAGTCTGTCCACAGAAGATACAATGGCCAGGCTTTTCCATTCCCTGCAACACTTTTAAAGGGAGAGGGAAAGAATACCTTCAGCCAGCCCCAGACAACAAAAAGGGATGCCATGAGATGAACCACATAAAGAGCACTAGGAACTCTTTTGAAGAGTCCACTAGAACGGGAGGAGGTAAAGATTCAACCAGCACTACAAGTTTCTGACAGAAGAGGTAAAAAGGCCCTGCTTGCACTCTTAAATATTACCAGCACCACCTCTCTTACTGCAAGTACTCATCTGTAACCTGCTCTCGAGGAAGCTGTTTTTCCATATGTACAACAATTTTTGTGAGCAACAGATGAGAGGGGACCCTCTCAGACCTAAGTGTTCTAGCAGAAAATGCCCCTTTGGGTTTACCTCAGAAGATGAAAAGTAAAGGAGGGCTGTGAAGAATAAGGATAGAATTGTACTGCATTGTAGTGATTCAAGTAGGAACCTTTGTGACATTGTTATCAAGATCATTCCAGAGTGTCTCAGCCCTACCAAAACACAGATATAACTGTATAAATTAGCCTGATTATGATTTGAATTATAATGGAAGATGAATGGTAATTTAAGTGGCAGGCCTCTGCAGAGGGTGCCTAAAAAAGTGTATTCTGGCCCAAAAGAAAGAAGTGTCATGCTGTTGGAAGACTTTTAATATGCAATGAATCTTCAAGGCAGAGAAAATAAAGCATTTATACACCTTTGATGAAGATGATTGTGTTAGACTTACAAAACTGTTATATTAGAGACTAATATAAATCCATTTCATTCTTCTCTACAGCTTCTGTATGAAATAGTCATATAAGAATGACCCGTAAGTATTCGTAGCTAAAATTTCACATGAGGTTAACCTGAAGTGTGCACTCCCCTTTCATGTTTGTTTTTCTTTTCCTCAGACAGTCAAAAAAAGTGGAATAAAGATTTTTAAACTGTCAGAACCACCAACCACTCTGCAGTTTTACTTGACAAAAAAAAAAAATGGAAGTCACTTTTCAAGAAAACATCATTGCTATAGAAAGTTTTCTTTTAATTAAAAGTGACTGGCAGCAACTTTGAAGGACAGCTGTGGACAAAATTATCCATCAGGAGAACACTACTTGTTGGCATGCACTGGAAAAACAAAAGTGCCCATGTACAAAGAGGGGCAATTATTACATATTTCAGAAGGAGGGGTTGATTTTATTTCCATGTTTAAGATACAAGACATTTTTACTTTCAAAGTTTGAACCAAAACATCCATTTACTGAGAACACAGCAGAAAGGCCTAAAACATACAACAAAGGATCCATTTCTAATTTAACTTGTAGTAACTAATCCCATATCTTTTACACCACAAATCCATTGTTCTATAATCAGAAAGAGAACACTAATTATGTTGTAGATATTCTTCTTCATATCTAAAAGACAGGAGTTTTGCCTTTAAATTAAAAAGTTAGCATGCTGATAAGGGAACAGTGAGCAGGACTTCCCAGATATAGATGAATTAAGTCATATTAAAGGAGGAACAAAAAGAAACAATCTACTTCATAGGACCATTTGCAGGAAATAACGTGATATATTCTAGGAGATTTATTGCTTATGCAAAAAGATCCATTTGTTAAATATGAATATGTTAATCTTAATAGCTTCCATTTTTCTTATGCTCTCCTATCTTTCAAAAGATTCTGACTAAGAAAAGGACTGAAGATTTGTTATGATGAAAGTGGCCTAGCTCATAAATGCCTTAATTAAAGGAATATGATCAACTTAGAACACTTTGTACATAGGTATATAATAGATTGTTTTATCTGTTATCCTAAGCAGCATTTTTGTAAATACAAATTAAAGGTTTTCATGGGAAACCACGGTGTATGTACTTCGTTTACTTTGTACATTTGACAGCTATTTGGTTTAAATTAATTTCACCAGATACTCTGTGTGTAGCACTGCACAAGTGTGCTTTCCATTTCTCATCTTTTGAGAACTTTCAAAATGTAACAATGAGAGAACCTTTTCTTCACTAGAAAAATTACCATAAATCAGCAAAATGTGCCACACAGGCTAAAAGGCAGAGAGAGCACCTGCAAGTTCTTCCAAGTTCTTTTAACGAAGTTGACAGTATTCTTTTCATGTCACAGTAAATTTCAACTTTCAGCCCTAAGATAATTAAACTTTTATTTTTAATGCTTCCAACCAGTGTATGAGAAAAATACAGACTAGACTGCTAGCCTTAAGGAATAGTGTCCAGAAGCATTTTGTTACCCTTGACCTTGTCTGAAAGCTCAGTTTCCAGAGACCCCTTGTCTTCTGAGAACTTCCTAGCAAAAATGCATTAACAATGAGTTCTGCTCTGTATCATCCTGCAACACCACTCGTCTTGCACAGAAATGAAAACAAAAATGCTTACTTGCATAACCCACAATGCCATTTTCTTTTTGTTCCCATGGTCTTTGGTCTTGGCTAATACGCTTATCAAAAGAACATTGGAATGTAACCAACTTTGCTTGAAATAAGCAATATGGCCTCTTAAAAGAAAATGAAAGGCTGTCCACTTCTGCCTTGATTTAGCTATTTATTTAAAATCTCCTTTTTTTTCCTTTAAAGAAAAAAAAAAATTAGGTAGCCTACTAAAATCATGACTGAAAATTCAAAAAGATAGAGCTGAGGCTATTAGTGATAGTTCACCACAGGTAAATTTGGCCCAAGCACTTCTCTTCTGTTCTGGTATTTTCAAATATATGTTCCAAGTGAAAGCTCTCTGCAGCTTTGTGCATAAACTACAATCATTTCCACTTATCTACAAGTCTGATCCCAGAGCACCTGCTTTGCTGCCACAAGGGCCTCTCCAGGGTTAATGCCATTTGTGTGATTTGGTCAATACTGAGAGACAAGATCATTCTTTCCCTGCATCCATGTCTGTGAAGTCTAACTGGAACTATTCTGGATTCTGCATTCATGGAAGTTGAGGGCATAGTTAGAGTTTCCCCTGCCCTCAGAGGCCATTCTAATGTAGCACTTACACCATCCTGTCTGGTATGGCAGATTTTTTCTGACCTATATTTAAGCAGTAAGACATGACAGGTAGTGCATTTTCTGAGGATTATTATATGCCTTGGATAGTGTGATGAGGCAAGAAGCTGAAGACTTTCCTTTAAGTGTCTTTCTGCTATTATGAAATGGAATTTTTAAATCAAAAGGGAGAGAAAGAGTCAGAGTCCTGCACTTAAAGGCCATTATTGACATGGCCATGGCATCACTGACAGCCAGTCAGGAAGCTCTGACTACGTTCAGACTTTTAAATCCATTCCATAAACACAACCAGAGGGGAATTTTACCTTCAAACTTTACATGAATACTTTAGTGAGAATTGACAAGGGACTTTATGCCTAATTTTTCTTCAAATATTTTCAATGAATCTGGATACAAATATGGCAAGGCTTTGATAACTTTTCCTTTAATAGTGTGAAATGGTCAGAGCTTTGGTATGATTAAGAAAGAGCTACCTTTGCATGCAAAGCTTGATCTACAATCTCCAGGAGAGCTAGTACTAAACACAGGATAATGAGAAGAAGAGATTTTGAATGTAACAAATTCACTAATCAGATTGGAACCTGGAATACAATAATACTAATTACTTTTTCAGATCTCTGCCTACATGACAACATAGCCTAAATTTACCCTAAAATACTGGCGTTTTTAAAATTTCATTTTATTTTTTTCTTTGATTTTGTTATTTGCAGTGTGGAATCAGACAGAATTTAGAATACAAAATTCTTTCCAATTGTGTTTTCAACATAATACATATCCCTCTGCACATCTCCTGTCACTCCCCAGTCCTTTATTATGAAAGGTCAAACAAAACTTCTCCCTCTGGTTTATGACATATAATTTTACCATCAGGATAACCTAAAATTAAGCTTGTAGTCTGCAACCTCCTTTAACCAAAATAAATTATCCCACAGTGAGCCAGCATTTCCATCAGAGTTCTACAGCCACTCTGCAGGACTTCACCCACCACAGAGTTAGGTCATGGAGAACACTGCCCACAAGCATTCCAAGAGTTCAGCATCCACAGAAACCAGCTTCACTGGGGGAGAAAATGTTGTTTTCTTACAGCTGGGAGCACTGGCTTTCATTTGACACTTGCTGTGAAACCTGCCCAGAGGATGGATGTGCGACATGCTGCCACCAAGCTTAGGTTAGAACAGCTTCACCAAAGGAGGGCTTCATTTCCTACAGTGTGTGGTCAAAGAGTGCTCTCCTAAAAGTGCTGAAGAATGTGAGAATAGAGAAGAAATTTGAACCCTTCAACCAGGTGCACACTTTCCTCGAGGAGTACTGTTCTACAAAGAAATTCACCTTGTAAAATGCTGCCAGTAAAGCATGACAGAGGAGAGAGAGAGAGGGCTGAAATTCTGGTAACATCTTTCAAAATACAGTTTCTGTTTATCTGTAGATAGGCCAGAATTCCTGGTAATTTTCAGCTGTCAGGGTTTAGGGAAAAAAATTGCCTCTTAATCTCTCATAACAACATCCCAACATTCTTTGGAGTCTTAGGAGTTTTCGTTCGGGTTTTTTTTTTCAAAAGAAGGAAATTAAAGGGAAAAAGAATCTTTGGATTTCTACATGGATCTAAATCTTAGCTGAAGTTTTGTCACTAAATTAACTTGCAACAATCAAAACAAAAAACCTAAGCAAGCTGAACAAGGACTCTGGTATTACTTGCAGCATATTCACATATTTGCGATGCTCCAACAGGCTTCTATTATGCTGTTATATCTTAAATAAAATGGAATACAACAGAACTTTCAAACTAAAGTTATGTCTTATCTTTTTCTTAACATCCCTAGACCTGCCTCTGTTGATTGTCTCATTGAACTGAAAGTTGCACATGAACCTAAGATGATTCATGTTAAAACAAAGGGGTACAGGATTAATTATAGGTCTACAAGTATTTTAACTGAAGAAATAGCAGATATTGTGAGAATTTGCGTGAGGTGAAGAAGCAGCATGAAATAACCAGTAAAAAATGGTTAACACATGAGCAAGCAAAATATTAAGTGGAATATAATGAAAGTTTGCTGGACTTCTCACTCCTTCCTACACAATAGTACAAAATTTCCTGGGTCCAGAAGGATGATGTTCATAGTATTTTATTTTCTATCCATCTTTTATCAGATATTGTCAAGTTTAGTTTGCTCTTTGCAAACCAAAGGGAACAATCAAAAATATTCTCCTCTCCCTGTTTTGCACAGAATAGTGGGTTTCAGGTTCAGTCTAAGCTGCCAAACCCCAGACCTTGGTATTTTAGCTCTAGACACACAATGCACAGTGTTGAGCATCTATTAACATGAGTTACCATTCACACATGTAGGGAGTGGATGGATCAGAGTGTGGTTCTTAGTTACTTCTTTACAGAAATAAATTTTACATATTTTCAAAACAAATTTTCTTCAGCTTGAATAGAGATTTGAAGGCATTACCATAGCACATATTACTCACACAAAGTAAGAGCCTTAATAGTTTTCAGTGCAACACCCACACTGCTTCAGAAATCAGTAACAAATGGGTTTTAATCTAATTTTTTAATGGCCCATTAATGACTGGGGCCTATCTTTTATCTGAATTTTGTTCCTTAAGAGAATACATTACCTTTAGATAGGACAATGTGATGAAGAGTCTATTTTTCAGGCTTTTTACTTGGATGGGAACCAGTGTGTTCCTACAGAAGAGCACTGAATAATCATGTGCAAAATAGGACCACCCAACATCTGTCTATATTCACTTGGAAGTCAGTTTTATATTCCTCTGCTAAAGGACTTGCAGGAAATTTATACCGAATACATGGGTGGGGTGGGATAGAATCCTTCCTCTTTGCTTAATCACATTCAGGGAAAAGCGATGATCCATTTTGTCTGGTTTGCTCCATTACTCTTTCTAAAATTAACTCACATCTGACATTATAACATATGTTAAATATTATGTAAGTGGTCTGTTCTATATTTGGTTTATTCAGTCATAAATCCTGGCATGCACGCACACACAAAATAGTGCTGTGAAAAAAAAAAAAAAGAAAGAAAGAACCCACACCAAAAACCCCCACAACCTTGTGCAGACAAAATGAAATTGGTAAAAGTTGGATTATTCCTCCCAAGTTCATCAAGGAGCTGTAATAATCCACTAACATGAAAACTCACAAGGCATTATTCACAAGGGAAAACATTTTGCAGGTGGATATGTTCTTTTACTTTGTAGAAATGGAATTTTCACACTGCAAGAGAGCTTAAGAGCTACAGTTATTGATGCTGAAAATAGGCTCCAGTCTGGCAAGGCCAAGGTGTGTCTGTGAGCATGTGAAAGCCAACACATAGTGGCCACAACAATGAGTTAGGAGCTCCCTCCTTGCCTTTCTTACTGTTATTATTTCCTACTGGTTTGCCAAGAGTATAATGATATCTCTATAACTGGAAAAGTAAGGTTCTGGCTAGTAGCAAACTTTGGTTTTCTGAACCAGTCTTTCAGCTTTCCCAACATATTTCTCTGAAAGCAGTGCACAGTTAATATAAAATTTCCAGCACTGTCTTATATCAATATTATTGGTTTCATTTGATTTAGCATGGCTTAAACAAAATTGAGACACTAAATTATACACAGAACACCATTTGTGTTCTAAGGCCGCTGACTCTTCTTTCAAACCAGTGTTTTGAACCATTTAAGAGCTGGAGGATTTCATGCCACAAATGCCAGCATAGCTGTAGTGAACACAGGGTCTAACAGCTACAGAAATGCTTTGACAGTAAGAGGTAACACAAAAACTCTGTCTTCCCTTTCTGCTCCTTAAACACCATTTTCTGAAAATAGCTTGAAACAACTTGCTTGCAGGGGTGGCCCTGGAAGGGCGGACACGGACAGCTACAGCAGAGCTGGCAGCAACACACAGGTTAAGGATGTTACAGAAATTCCAATCAGCTGACAGCAAGGTGCCTAAATATCTCCAGCAGAGGACTGGGACTGTCCAGTTCCTTTGTTTCAGGAGTTGTCAGGGGCAAGAACAACTCAGAAAAGGAGATATTGCCTAGCACTGAGCCCGAACCAAGTGCCAAATCACACAGGAACACCTGCTAGCCAGTCCTTCTCCTGGCAGACCCAAAGGCCTCCCTTCCCAGAAAGGTGTGCCTGACATGTCTTGTACAGCTCCAGAAAACAGTGCAGGTCTGTCTTTGATATGGATGTCAGTTCCTATGGCTCCAGCCACAAGCACTTTTCCTGTGCTTTCTGATGGTATGGAGGACTGGTCCAGCTGCTTCTAACTCAGGAAAATGTCATCCGGACATTTCAGCGACAAGGACAGAATATACAGATCTGTCAGAGAAACTTTAGCAAGTAATTAACAAGCTGTGAACCACCAGAAAGGATGTCTCTGTAATTAATTAGTTCCTCCTATCACAAGCCCTGAACTGAAAGAGCTGTTCTTAAAATGTGAACAAAACCACAGGTAAATAAGCTTTATGATGTAGCGAAAGTTATCCAAAATCTACATTTACATCTCCCTTATATCAAATTACTTCATAGCTATAATTATCTCCTAATTACATGGTTATTTTTGAATAGAAGTAAGTCCAAGCCACATATAATTACTTCTCTTCTTGGTCACTGGTGCTGCAAAAAACAACTTTATAACATTTAAAGCCACAAAGAAATTTTCATATGCCAAGGTTCACACTGAGAGACACCAGAGCACAGTTCAAAAGAGCACCAAAAGACTTACTCTGACCCCCATAACAAAGCAGGACATTGTGAGAGCCTGATTATATTCAGCAGCAATTCAGGACTGAACGGATGGTTCATATTCTAAAGTGATTCTATCATGTTGAACTACTGTAAAAATATTGAAAAACAGTGCCACCATTGTTTGGAATGAGAAATATTTTGTTTCTTTTCTTACTTCAATATGACAGATGATGGCCTAACATGACAGCCCTGAGCAGCAGAGATCACATTTTAGCCAGCACAGGCTGCAGGAATTAGAATTAAGCACGCAGTAGCCTGCTTTATCTCTCTTGACAAGCAGTTGTGCCTTCTAGAAATGTTATTCTCTTACTACCATATAAGACATTTCAAATACAGTGTGTGTAGAGCTCCCAGTTCTGGTGTAGCTGGTTTTTATGAATTGGCATTACCTAAGCTATCATGCAAGAACAAAAGCTACTCTTTAATCCCTGCTAAAAGATAGTTTTCCATTATCTTGTTACCCAAATCAGCCAGAGCCTCTTGCACGGGCCTGTTTTCTTGAGTATGTGGAAAACTGACAATTATTATTAACTGACCTAACACTAATACTCTGTTGCTGCCTAGTGGGCTGACTCACACAGAAAGGAGCTAATTATCACAGGAGAGAGAACAGAGATTAAAGAGATAATATTGGAAAAACAACCTTGAAGAGAAATAGCCTGAAAGAACGAGATGGGTAAATACCTAGAGAAAGACAAAAGGAATAGAGAGTTCTGCTTTGGTTTAAAAATAAGACTGCTACCATTAAGCAATCTGCTATAGCATCTCATGAACAAATTTCATAATATCAAAGTGGCTCTGCATTCCAGCTTCACATATAAAAATATCTGTTATATATATCAGCAACATAGGTCACTGTGGAAGAAAAAAAAAAAAAAAAGAGAAAAACCCTCATAAACTGGTAAATTAAAATGAAAGAGTAAATTATTTCTTTTAAATCCTTGCAAAGTATATTTAATGCACAATTTGAAATCACAGGAGGCACAAAAAAATGAATATTTGCAGTATGGAACAAGTGAAAGGAACAAAATTAAGCCTGGGTGGGTAGCCTAAGTAGGGTGGAGTGACAATGATGAAGAATTATACAAGGAAGAAGGGAGCTCACTTGGTCCCTAAATAGTTCACATCCAGCTGCTTCAACATTTAGATTTCTTTCAAATGTATAGAAGGTTTTTAAAGAAAATGTAGTTTTTATTGAAGGAGTGGGATGGAGAGAGCAGGAAAAGGAGTAGAAGCAGTCATTGGGTGGATGCCACCTAAACCAAGCATTTAGACTTTGTTCCATGTCATTGCAATTACACCTCTCCACCCTGGCCCCAGCTGACAGACACCCAGAACACACAGGCAACACGCACAGGAGGCTGTAAAAAACCTGCTGGCTCAGGTGCTATTCCAAAACATGCAGAAGGACCTGACTAAGAGCTCTGTGAGCAAGCAAACAGTGATGAGGAGCAAAAATCACCTTTTTTTCCAGCTATTTAATCAACAAAGCTCCTCTAGCCCAAGCAAAATGAAATCACAATCAAAAAATAAAACCAGAAAGCAGCATTACAGGTTCATCTGCTCTGGGGTTTCAGCTAAAACATCCTTCTACTCTTTTCAGTCACTTTCTCATTTATCAGCTACTCACTCTAAGAAACAGTGTGCCTTGAAGCTCTTTGTTTAAGGCTTTCTCTACACACAAAAACTGTAATACCTTGTGATTCTGATGCAATAAAAGGGTGTAGACCCCCTCTTCCTCAATTTATAGACACACTTCCTCTGTACATACACTTTCCTCATGCCAAATGGGAACAAACACCTGTCAGTGGCATATCATACATTAACAGACATGAATTATTACATTTGGTATCACCAAAAAGAATCAAACCTGAAACATCCTACTGTAACCCTAACTAGCTATACCAGAATTGGTACAATTGTTCTGTATACATTGGTACAATGTATACAGACCACCTTGAGGCAGATAAAATTATGTGTATGAAAATATGTATCCGAAAACCAACAAAATGTCATTTTCCAGGAAAAGTTTAGTTAAAAGTGAGGAAAGAATTAACTTCTGCTAGAAAATAATACAGGAAAACAATAATGCACATTGAAATAATTTTTTTTTAAAGAAGTCTCCCACAAAGGAATAATTTAATAATAAAAAGGTAAAACACAGCTCTAGAGAGACCAATAATCACACTGGTTATGAAATACTCAGGAAGAGGTAAATTTCACAAACCCACATCCAGAAAAAGAAAATATTATCCAACATTAGCAATGTGCTGCTTGTATACCATGTCCCTCAAAAGTCCAATCTCCTCAATAGGTGTAAGTGACAACAGCTCAATGCCACATTCAGATGAAGTCCATCAGTTCAGGAATATATGCAAACCACATTTTTGTATTTCTCAGTAATAATCTCTAAGTAATTATGATGTTCTTGGCAGAGTTCATATTTTTACTTACATTGGATTCTTGGAGTATTGGATTCCTATAGCACAGTACAGCACAAAAATCTGTTCACGTTTGATCTCCCGTTCACTTGTACAGCAGAGGTTTGCTGAAAGCAGGATCAAAGATTACTCAACTTTTCTTCTTTTCCTGTTTTCCCTGATGACAATTCCACACCAGCCTTTTTTTTTTTTTTTCTGTTGGGCAGCAAATTATTTTGTACTAGTCAACACCTGATGTGAATTTGTGAAGCTAATTAGCAAAATGTCTACAGGTGTAGAGCAAACTAAGTAACACACGTTTCAATTTTCCAAGAATGTTAAAATTCAAGTAAACTCCCAAGGAATGAAGCCCTCAAAAGCAAATGAATCCTATTAATCTGAATTCCACTATTTTGTGTTGGCATTATTAAAACAGGTTTCGTCTGACATGGCTATAGTTTGTACTAGTTGTGCACTGTTTTCCCCTATGAATATGCAAAAAATGTAGGTTAAATGAAGTTAGTGAATAAGCAGTCACTTTACAGTGATATAGTCTTTATTTTCACGTTTGTGCACGCATAATTAAAGTGCAGAAAAACTGATTTATTGTTTCAGTACAAAGCAAAATATTGAAAACCGATTTGGTTCTGGTCCTCTTGCAACAAAATCTGGTAGTTCTGGATGTCCATCAGGTGAGAAAGCAGCTTTTGCCAATATAACACAAGTAAAAACAAGCAATGAAAACAGACTCAGGAAATCTGTACTGTGTATGGATCTAACAATGCATTTCTAAAAGGAAATAAGAAAAGTAAAAATAAATTTTACTGTCTCTTTCAAGTTTAATATCCCCAGATCCTTAATAAGCTTTAAAATTGTAACATTTGGTAGCTTGCATTTTTGATATGTTCTGGTGAATGGTACAGTCTTGTAACAGGAGCATATCTTGTTCAATTCTACTACTACAATATGATTATGTTAAAATGGAAGAGAGAGGGAAAAAAAAGTGGATAAAATGCAAATTACATAAAATAATAAATCAACGACCTAGAGTCTGACATTTAGATTTCTGGTGGTCCATATGTTTTACATATTATGAAGCCATCCCTTTAAACAATTCTTGCTAAAGAATACAATTCACATTCTTCCTAAACCATCCTATCTCATTTGTTTACAGTTTTCTTCTCAACAGCTTCATTAAATTGAAGACAGCATGAGCAAGTTGAAACAATTCATAAAGAAAAAAAGATCTCTATTAAATAATGTCAACATCAAAGGCAACAATAAGTAATCTCCTGCAAAGGGAAGGCTGTGAAAGCATCTTTTGAGCTGGTTAAAAACTGGCAATTATCAATTTCATTTTGACATGAATGAGAGGGAGGAACGTTCTGTACATGCTTTAATCTTCTAACATATATTTTATAACAAAAAAAAAAAAATTCAAAACACCTTAAGATATATTGGGCGAATATTTAACTAAGTCTGTACTAGCACAAACAAGTTTGCACCACTGAAAGCATTATGCCTAATGTCTTTGCTTTATCCTTTAGTATTTATGGAGTGCTACTGGTTTTGTCAGCAGACAGTGGTCTAGTATTTATTTAGAAAATAATATGTCAGTTGGGAAGAGGCTATTCCTGCATGAAAATAATAGAGCATGCAGCTTTCCCCAGAGCTGGGTGTGAGGGGCTGCTGCGAAAGGGTGTCAGGGAAGAGAAGCATCAATGCTCTGCCAGTGGCAGACTCCCTTCTGAAGAGCTCCAGCAATCTAGGAAAATGGAATGAGATAAAGGAGATGAGGAAGTCTTCACTGGGGATTCAGGAGAGCAGCACTTGGTTCACTTGGCCCTTCAAAGAGTGGAAGTGCCATTTCAGAAAGCAGCAGCCTTCTGCACAGCGCGGGTTTATCGCTGTGTGCGTGGGCGAGGGGCTGGTTCACATCACTAAGAGAAAACACTTGGGTACCACCTTTCCTTGTCACTGTAGGGCCCACTCCTCTCCAGAGATTAATAAAATAGTCATGAAATTTCTCATATAACTGTAACTTATCCTTCATCATTCACAGGGCATTATTGAAGCAGATCTATCCCACCCACAAACCAGCTGACCCAACTTTTTCTCATCTTTTAATCTTTGACAATTATAACAGAATGAAAGACACAGGGAAATACATATTCCTTCCTTTTTTTTTTTTACTCAGTTCTAATCACTACTTTATAATCATGTTCTTTTTTCTTTTCATTTTTTTTCTTATCTACAGAAGAAGAACATTCCAAGACAAATATGTTGACTGTAGTTATCTAGAGGACTTTCATATTTCAAGAATGTTATATTAAAATTATTGTCTAATAAGTTAAATGTTTGTAAATTTAATACTGAATAAAATAACTGTAAATAACAAAACTATTGACTTCCAATTGGAAGGTGTTAAAAACCCTTATATGCACTGCTCATCTTTTTCAAGTTTAACATATGTTTTGCCTGCTTTCTGATTATCTGAAGGGAGATTAATAGTAATGGTACCAGGGTGATTTTATTTCCCCTGCAGACTCATGTTCGTACAATACAGAACACTTTCCTAGCAAATGTGTTTCAGTAAAGCTGATGGGGTGGGATCAAAAATTAAAAAAATACCCTAGACAAATTCAGCCTATTGAAATTTCAGGAGAAGAGACTTCACTGTGGAAATGAATAAAAACAGTCAGAATCTCAGTCAGATCTGGAAAGGCTCAGTTAAAACAACCCTTTTGAAGATCTTGTGTGTCTAAAAGCTGCTCTCTTATCTTCAGGCTTTCTCAGGTAATTTAGTAAGGGTATTTCCTTTCCCCACAAGCCTCACTAAGGGAGGGTGCCAAACAAGCCTTGCACCCCAGTCATGGCCCACACAGAAATATCCTAAACCTCACCATGATTTTCATCTGACATTAAAAATTGATAGGATTACTTCAGTTAGATACCAAAACTGGCTCAGGAGAGCTCCTTGCAGAGAATAGCCACCCTTTTCTAGATTTATTTTATATACAAACTTATAAATGCTATTGCTTTTCGAAAATCTCAGAATTTTGACTATATTCACATAGGACTAAAATGGTTTAGATGCTCTTTGATTAGTGATGTGAAGTTTGCAAGGACTCTTACAGCTACTGAGAAGATCCTCTCCATTTCTTTTTCTGAATCTGGAAAGCCATGCTTTGTAGAAGAAAAAGCACAAAACAGCCACTTTGCCAAGCTATATTCAGAAAGGCAGCTTATGTTCTCATAAGTTGTGTGTATACATCCCACACATTGTATTGGGAGGTCAATCTGAGTCAAAAGCTGTGCCATTATATGAACTTAATTTGCATTAAAAAAGTGATTTAATTCGAGTCAGATTTGTGATCAATGTGTGATCTAGGTCAAGAATCAGCAGTCACTCAAGATTTTCTTATAAACACATTAACTTTTCAACCACTTTGTCTTTAACTCCCTCTATATAATTACCTCCTCCTTATTTCTATGCACACTAATTGATTCTCTAAGGATCCACATTTCTATTTTAACACATAGGCAGGATAAAATGGAAAAATACAACAAATCCTTAGTTTTTCCTAGATCTCTCTCTGCTTCCTACAGTATTCAGGGCTACTGTTTTCACAGCACAAACTACCATCCGTAGATATTATTATTACTGCCATTTATGGATCTGTAAATGCAGCCCTTCTGTTCTCCAAGTTTAGCCACTTGTCAATCAGGAGTGAATTGTTTTAGGAAAAACACTAAAGAAAGAAAAAATGTGCAGCACTAGTCACAACATATGGATGAAATAACAAAAGTTGGCAGGCTCAAAGTAAATAGTGATTTTTTTTTTTTTTAAGTGGTAGCTACCAGACCAAGAGGGGTACTGTCTTCATAGATTTCTCATTACAAAATTGGATCCTATATATGACAAATTTATCAGTGCCCTCTACCACTTGTTACCAGCTCAACACCAAAGTCACTTTCTACACCTCATCACTTTCCTTTATGCAATCATTTCAGGAAATGTAGAGAGCTCTATTCCAGTTCCACCGATGCAGATGCTTAGGGTAGGTGGCTGTAAAGTTGTGGGGAATATTTTTGTCACTGTATTACCTGACCTGTTCCAGGCTACAAGGGAAAAATGGGTTCAAACCAGATAAAGATGAGAATATAGCTCTAATTACTCTTAGTTTGAATAAAAGCCGTCCAAAGATGGAGGAAACCCTTTTGCAGTATTTCTGTTTAGTACAGTACAGTACGACAGAAGCACTGCAGACTCTTCCATGCTGCCTGGCCAACATGTCTGTTTCTCACTTAGGAGACTAGGAAAGTTCCATCTCTTGGGCGATTTAATCCTCAGCGTCTTTGCCAAGATCGCCAGCAAAGCTATCAATTATCACATCACAAAAAGAGAGTGAACAACCATCCTGCAGAAGCTGGCATAAAACCATCAGATCTTTTCACATACCTCTTCATAGCTATCAGATGGTAGTAGTTTTGGGTTGCTACTGAATGAAATATTTCACATGCTCAGTTTTTGAGGAAAAAGAAACTAAAAACTTAGTTAACAATGATGTCACAAGGTCTTGCTTGAAGTCCATTCCATGACGTTACCCAAAGCTCTGATGGCTCCCATATTTAGACATATCAGTTTCTCTTTTCAGTGCAATATCCCAGTCCTTCCCATTAATTTCTAGGTGGGAGCCCAGTGGGTCAGTGCCAGAAGCACGCTAACGCTGGTTCACCGGAATCCAGAGTGCTGGCGAACATTTTGCTGAAACTCTACTTAAGGGTCTCAAGTGTATTTCAGCACACTCAGGGTATTAGAGCTTTATATCATTTGAAAGAATCCTTTATTTTTAGTGCTAAATCAACAAAGCTGTTAGTGTCATTTTCAGTCAGACTGTCATCTACTGGGAATTCAAAATTACACTCAGCTGCAAACTATTGACACTCCTCTTAACAAAAAAATGTTTTTAATAAATCTTTACATTAGCCTATGAGATAAAAAAATCTTTACCATGAAATATACAAGTGTATAAGTGTTTTATGAAAGTTTTATTAACTTTACAAAAGAAGAATTGGCAGTGAACCATGAACATCCTGTACTCCTAACACGTGGTTATAAATTACATGTTCTTTCCAATAACATCTGAAAAAGAGACTGTAATTTAAATTTCAAAACCACTTGGCATACCTACTATATAGTGCTGACATGAAGTAAAGGGAGGATCTGGAGAGACTCAAACAAAGAGTGAAAATATAAAGACATCCTTAGCTAAAAAGCTGCTGATGAATACAATTCCTTTCCAGCTGGACAGGGATCAAGTACTTGCTTGTCATATCATTCAATGCACTGTTCAATCAGGGATTCTTCCTTTCAACAAAAAGAAAACTTAAGTGCTGCTAATCATCCCTTGTAGAACTTTATCTTGCAGATACCTTCTTTATGTCAGGATTTCTCAATGACCATTGCCAACAGTAGAAGGATCAAAGTTGTTATTAAACAAAAATGCCTTCACTGATGGGGAAAAGCTATCTTCTGTTCTCACACACAAGATTTTCAGCTACTAGCAGCTTAATGATATTTGGTGTGAAGTAAAAAAATCCGTATGAAGACTCTGAAGAAAATCTGTAGAAAACATTTTACTTCCCATTTCCAGACGATGATGACTGCTCAATATAACCTATTTATTCTCATTTCCTGTAGGAAAATATATGCCACTTCATCCCTTTCAGGATGTACTTTAAAATGATAACACATGCAAACCTGACTTTTTTGGATAGACCAACAGTTTGTCGTGCCACATATCAAACCATTCTCTCATATGGTATGGCATTTTTAAATCCTAGAAATGCATTTAATATCAGACAATGCATATGCCTACAAGAAATGCAAATTTTTTTGCAAGCAGACTGGATAAGTAATTTCATGCAACTCATCCTCACAGTGCTGTCTGGATAAAACTGGTTTTTCTGCCTCCCAGCAGTACATGAAAAGCCAGAGAGAAGCTTGCTGCCAGTTGGTTTAGTGGCTTGAACGGAACGCAAGCCTAGAGAGAGAAAGCCAAGCCGCAAATTATCATGCAACATCAAGATTCCTTAAGACCAGTCCTTAGCACAAAGCAAACACAATAGCACTCTTGAGAAGAGCAAGAGAGAAATTAAGAAACCTGAAGAAAAAAAATATTAAATAAGTTTAAGATTAAAAAACCCCACTGCTGCCATACAGCTCTTTTGAAAAAAACAAGTAGCAAGATCACCAACATTTTCTAACATCGTACTCACCACCTCTGCTGAAATATTGGTAATTCCCAGTTGCAGATTTACTTTTGTTAGAGAAGGGTAAAAAGGTGAAAACAGTGAGAAAAAAGGACTTCATTTAAAAAAATTTAAACAGAATGGGCAGGCAACTCTAACTCAGTCCAGCCCCACCACTACAGTGAAGTAGTATGTTCCTAGAACCATGAAACATCCAGTCTGACATATGAGAAAGTACCAGATGACAGGACAAGTTATTGGATTGTTTGGGTCTGGTAGAAAAACAACTTACAGAAAGAAATTTAGTATTACCTCTGAAGATTGTATTGGAAAAAGTGATCAGCAAGTAGTAAAACCAGTGTACCTTTCTATGGTAGATCAGAAACATCATGCTGGGAGCTGTAACAAAATTCTAAATCATAGCAAAAATTCACAACAATCAAGATAGCAGCTACAGAAAAAGCCTGGACAGCAACTCATAATACAGGCAAATTTTTTCAAAGTCTCTATATATGAGAGACCTGATGTTTTGAGTCCTGCAAGTAGCTGATGTTTATATGCATCACTTCTTTTGAAGAAGAAGAGGAAAAAAAAGCTCAATTTCAAACCATAGTTTTAGAAATGTGTGTTAATCAAAGAGTTGAGGAAGGCAGCATTTTGTTCATTAATGTTTTGTTCAACACTAGGATGGCTCAGTTCTGCAAAGCTATCAAGATGGCAGATTTTCATTTGTGTAAAAATGCTTGGGAAAGCGGGCTCCTTCTCTCTGATCACTCACATTAAAACATGGCTTAGGGGACAAATATTAAATTGTGATTTACAAAAAATGATCCAGTAACAGAAACAGTTTCTCTGACACCTTAACTGAATTATAGGGCCAACAGAAATAAATGGGGTGTTAATGCTATTTTGATATGGTACAGTGACATTAATTAGAACAACAGTGAAACAAAATATGCAGATATTAGTCAACTAAAATACTTTGTAATTCAGGGATACTTCAAAAACTTAGTTAAAAGAGGAGGAAAATGTTACAATTTTCTCAGAACGCAATTCCTCTACCTTGCTGTTTGCAGTAGTATTGCATTTTCCACCAGAGCACTCAGTCATTTTGCTTGTTCAGTAGTGTTTTTTTTCCTAGACCACATATGCTTCTGTGTTAAGCATTCACTGCAAGCTTAATTTAGAATTACTGCTAGAATAATATATTTTATTAATGTTAGAAGGCCCAACACTGGAACAATGATGTAAGATTTAAAAAAAAAATATTTCCTAATTTATCTAGTTTATATTAAAATGACAATCTCCATTAAAAAAGCGGTATTCCTTGATTTCCTGAAAATATCAGTCCTGTATTTCTCCCATTTCCAATATATTCAATTAATTTATTATTTTCTTATGTAGCCATCATGCTTGGGGACATGGTTTGATGATGCAAGGCTGATGGAAACAATACCAACTGAAATGGTTCCTATGCAGCATTTTTATACAACCATTCCACATCTGAATGTGGAACTATGAACTGTGATGCTAAAACTCTTTTTGGAACTGTTCTGAGGTAGATCAGGGAATTGATCTAGGTTAGAAAAAGAAGAAAAACCAGAGGGCTGAGGTAACTGAGAAGAAAGAGGAACTGTTCAAGCTAAAAGGTTGAATTATGGCTTTGCTATGACTACCATTGTGCCTTTCCCTTTTTAAATCTGTCAAGAACTTCATTGAAACAATCAACATGGGCACACTAATGAGTGTGTCGAGATTCCATTAGAGAGCTTCCATATTTGGTCTCTACTAGGCTGCAAGGGAACAATTTTCAATTGCTTTAAGATGACAGAACATGTTGAGCTTAATCTTTATTACTATGGTGTTTAATATTTCCTCTCTGTTCATTTATGAGAGAAACATGTTAAATACATAAATAAAATGGAAAAAATAATAACAATAATCCAATACTTGAAGTCTTTGCAACAAAAGGATTTGGCTAGGAAACTATCTGCCCTTGACTCAAGACCTTGGAACCTTCGACCAAATAAATTAATTTTTTCCAGTTCTGAATAAGTGATGCTTGCTACAAAGTAGAACTTGTCCTTCTATGAAATGTGTTAAAGGAAAATATCATGCATATAGCGAGAATGCTGGATTTCAAGGGCATGATGTTAATCATAGCAGATCACAGTGCTGTGGCAGAGACAAAAATAAAAGCAGCAAAGACAAGGAGAAACATGTACCACGATTTAAAATAGAACCCCCACGCTTACAGCAGAATGAGACTGATGTATTAGACACAAAGAACTTCTGGTAAGTGACCTCTAACACTTATTATATAAAGCACTGTATACAGACTGTTAGTAAATGCAGCAACTTCATATGAACAACTTTTTTAAAACCTGTGGCAGGATGACTATCTTTAACAATAACTCAAAAATACTCATGATACTGTGAACAAGTTACAACTAGGAAAGAGAAAGCAGAGAAGCATTACCCATGACAGGTTTATTTTCAAAGATATAGACTATAACTACTTATACAAGTGATAAACTAACTCTGTGCTTGGACACGTGAAACTTACCTTGCAAAACAAAATTTATAAAAATAAAACTTTTTCTCATAAAAAAAAAAAAGTAAAGTGAAGGGTCAAAAAATGCAAACATTAGAAAGTCTCTATGACCTTTGGTTTCAAATTCCTTCTCTTCACACCTGAAAACAGCACAGCTTCTCTTAGCTATTGTACCAGGCAAAAAATTAAGTAAATGACAATGGTTTAGTAGTTCTACTTATGAAAAAGGGGTTATTACAAAGTGTAGAACTAAGATGAGCTAGACATTTTCTTCCTCTGAAAATAACCCTGTCAGCATATCAGATTTATGACTCCTTCCTTCCTTAGGTATGGATATTTCATATGTGAGTAGAGAGAATGAAAATCATGAGACACCAAGAATCCCTTTCCAGTCTTGACCAGATTATTTAAAATGACTACAAATCTGAAGAAGAAAACATGGTACAACATATCCATGGATACAGGAAACAAAGGGGATTTACAGTATCACAGGTTAACTTCCTAAAAATGGCTAATTAATATTTTTAAGCAATAGCTAAGACCCTTGGTTGGAAATTCCTCTTCAACCAAACTCACAGCAAAATTGCTGCTATATCTTAATGGAAATCTTCAAGGTGAGGTTCTTTCTGATCTCCTATTTTGATTTTTTTAATATGTCTTTCTATCTCCCTTCAGAGCAAATGTGTTCTGGACTTCACTATACAAATAGCAGCATCCATACACTAAATAATTTAAATTTGTTACAATTTTTTTTCTTAAAAAAGTTGGATTCCAGTAGTATAACTATTTTGGACTTGAAAATTTTACAGCTGTGGCTATTTGCCAAGTTGTAACAAGGTACTGACTTGTGGAAAATCATTGTTTCCAAATATTTCAAGGAAAGATGAAAAATAACTTGGTAGTTTAAAACTTGGCAACATCAGTGTTCCAAAAAGAAAGTAGGTAATGAGGAGGAGGGAAAAAAAAAAAAAAAAAGCAAACCAGCTACAGCTGTTCTAGGTGGCCTGAAAAAGCTGCTGCATAAAAATGGAATCAAATATTCTGGAAACTGTTCACAATTGTTCTGCAAGGAAGTTAATGATGCCTTCCTAAACCCCTGCCTCCTCTCTCAGTGTAAGATGACAGTAGAGCTCATAACAATTCCTTGTAGGAAACTGGTTAGCACATCCTGTATCACTGAATCCTTTATTGCCCTCTGTGATATTACTGATACAAGAGCCTGTCCTGTTGCCATCTGCTTCTTATCACTAAATATGAACATTTTAATAAAAATTATTACCTCTCTTCGTAAATGGATTCAGATTTGAACATCTACAGGCAGAATAAAAAAAAAAAAAAAAAGAAAATATTAAGAGAAGGTTTTCTTATTATAGGTAGTCAAGGGACTGTGTCCTGAGACTTTAAAACACCTTTCAAATTTACCTTTGCCTGTCAATAAGTGCTGGGTGACCTCTTTGAGGACAATGCAATAGTAACAAATATCACCAACCAGCAGTAACAACATCACCAGGCAAGGCTGTACTGCCAAAATGAATCACAGAACTGAAGATGTGTGACTCCTGACCATTTCAACATAAAATAATCAAAATTACTTTCAGGAGTACAGTTTTGTCTCCAAGGTACTTTATATTTATGAAGACAGAGTCACACACACAAATTTCTAACATATATTAAATATCTGACTTTTATTAAATACTTTCAAGCAAATATTAGGTTTTGAATAAACAAGATTTTTTTTTCAAAACACTAAGTGAGAATAGTTTTTAATTTAGAATAGAGAACAATAATATGGCAATAGCAACCTCCTCTGAACAGTCAACTGTTTCAGGCTTTTTTGTCTACTTTACAATCTACCAAAACAGCTCCTTTTACTATTTTTTCCCATATCTCTCCAGCTGTACCTAGCAAAGTTAGTGCTCCTTATGAACTTCAACATTCATTGCAGCTGTCAGGTTATTTCTTCCCTGTTCTTTCCACGTTTATACATTTTCTGGAAAGATACTACTTTGCAGAGCATCAGCATTTGATATTATTTATTTTTATATCCTTCTACCTCACCCCTATTTTCTCTGTTTATTCAAATCTCCCCACTTATTCTTTCATTAATATCTCTTCACACATGAGAGAGGACATTGGTTCCAGCACTTTGTAAATATGTTTTTATTTACACAGTGGGAGTGCACAGGTCCTAGACACCTGTCATATCAAAGGAGCAGCATTTGTCAGCAATGAAGGAAAGCTTTCACATCATCCCACTCTTTTCCTTGCAGAAGAAGACAAAGGCAGTGAGGAAAGGAGGTAAAAACCCCTGCCCTTGACAAAACGTAACTGATATAGCTGACTTCAAAAGTACAGTGAGAATATTTTAAAGCATTACAAAATATTCTGGAAGTGTATAGGTAGTTGAGAATGTTAGTGAGAACACTGTAATCTTGGAATAAAATTCTGTTCTCCCACATTCTGACTGGAGTAATTTTATCTCAGATGTGTTTTGCATAAGATGTGGAGTATGTTTTAATCAGCAAAGCATTTTTTTTTTGTTTTTTTCTTTAACCTCATAGAAAATAAAATACAAAAATTAAATATTCACTACTGTAAAGCAACTAGAAATATATATGACTAACAGTATCAGTTACCCTTCTCCTTAAATTCAGTTACCTTAACAACTTTATGCCATTTAATCAAGAACATCACACAACTACTTAATTTTATTCTAGATCACATTAATGCAGTTGATTTTGCCATTGCCTTAATTTATGAGTCATTTTAACCACATCAGCAGACCCATGCTGTGAATCATAATTTGTAACCTTTATTCTGGTTCCAGTTACAAACAGCAGAAAAACAGCCAGTAGCTTTCATATGAGTTACTTACTAGTAGAGTGGAACTTCTATTTTTGGAGAAAAAATGTCCAGTTAGAAAAACATTTCTTCCAAGGGGAAATATTTCCTATTAAAAGGCCTGGAATGGAAACAAAAATGTTTCATCTCACTTCTCAATATTATCTGGATGCGTACTAAGTTCAGAGCCTAGATAACACTGTCTGTGATTTAAGTTAGGGAAAATTAATGTTCTCCACCTTGTTTATGTCTCTGGCTACCACAACACTGTTCTGCTCTTGACAGTGTCATAAGAGGCAAATATGCAGGGCAAGATGTGTCTAAAATCCAGCTATTACTGCCGGAAGAGCAGGACACAGAGAGGAGGAAGGGTCAAAAATAAACAGAGAGAACAGTGAATCAAAGCTGAAGAGAATGTTATATAAGATGTAGTCAATAATAAGCATTTACAGCTGCATGAGGAGTCTGGTACTAGTAGACATTAATAAAATGACACATTCTGGTTGTACATTAATTTTTCCTTGTAAACATCTGTTCTTTTTTCATAACATGGTTGAATTGTTCTAGGTGGTTTTAGGTGGCTTTTTTTTTAAATTTCAATGTACAAAAGTAATGTATTTGCATGTGGTCAAATTTTGAAGATGTATCATTGTGTTTCAATAAAATCACAAGTTTGAATACAGCTGATCAAGTATGAATACTTACTGAAGATAAAGAACTTTGAATAGAATGATTCAGCAAGGTAAAACTGAATAGGCAAACCAAAAACTTAAAAATATAAGAGATGTTTCAAAATAAAAATATACCAAATTTAGATATGCAAATATACCAGCATGAAAAATGTTTTATGCATTCAGTTGTGTGAAATGAACACTTTGTTCATGAGAAATTACGTTTATAATGTAAAGCCACTTGCCTAAAAACCACAAGGAACACTGACAGTTCAATAGAGTGGCCACTGTTACCAATCTGCATCCACCAAGTGCTGCTGCTTCTCCTTTTTGTGCAAAAAAATAAAAATTCATTTCCTTTTGCTAACTTGCTAATGTGTTTCCCTAACAGGGCAGAGTTACGTGGTTAGGAAGGAGGAATCAAACTACACAAATATTATACATTTCCCCATGTTTTTTATGACAATTGCAACAGATCCTGGAGGGGAATAGAAAAGGAGAGAAGGGTAATATGCAAAGTAAATACTGCAATGAATGACATAACTTTGCTATTTTATGTAGTAAGAGCACATCCTTATGCTTCTGAGTATTTTCTAGGGAAACCTACAGTATATCCTCCTGATGAAAACTCATTGCTTCAGCAAGTTAAACAGAAATTCTCAAATTCTTCTGGAAGTTTCTTCTAGTGGCCTCTAGGAGAAATGCTCTCCTCAGTTTTCCTCAGCTACAACACCAGCTCCTTAGGAAGAAAAGACTATTTTTCTGAATACTTTGATTATGATAATTTCTAAGGGAAAAGAAAACATTTAAGATGAAAATACAGAATGAGATGAAACCCATTTTTGTTTCTTTACCATTACTTGAAACCAGCTCTCCAGTGGTGAAAAATCACCTGTTATTTCCCTCCCAGTATTTCAAACTTACAAGCAACTTAACTGAGAAATGCAGAGAGGTAAAAGAAGACATGAAAATGTTGAAAGCAAAACACACACTTTTACTTCTGCTGCAAGCTTTAATTCCTATAGATAGCATTTCCAAAGCCTGCTGGCCATGGAAGTTGACATATGCTGTGTTCTGCAGATGTAGCTGCAGTAACACAGCTGGATATAATGCTCTGTGCATCTGGTGCACAGATGTTTGATTGTGTCCTTGGTAGTTAGCCAGATTTTGAAGGATCCATTTAGTTCTTGGAGAGAAATTGAAAGAACAAGAGAACAGTCCACTGGTAGTAATAATACTCGACATTTCTCTTAACTGCCTTCACCACTCTCACTTTCCCTATTAAGCTGAGTCATGGTAGTTTTCTATTACCTTTTCTGAATTCAGCATCTAAAAGAGAAAAATTAGTTGGAATTGAGCAGGCAAAAAAAATCAAAACTCCACTTGAAGTTCTTTGCTACCCGAGAACTCTTACTTTCAGCCTTTTTTCCATCCAAACCTCCTTGGAGACAATAGGGGGAAAAGAAGAACTCCATCCAAACCTCCTTGGAGACAATAGGGGGAAAAACAATTAATGAGCTTTGGAATCATCCTGAAAAAGTGGAAAATGGCTACTCAATCTGAGCAGTTTCAGCACGGTTATCACTGCTCAGTTCTGCCAGAAAGAATTTATCCTTCTTTAAATTATATGCTCATTTTACCCTGCATAAATTACCTACATTTTACCAATGTTTTCTTCAAAATGTTTCAAACTTTGGTTTCGTGTTGCTTTTGGCTGCATATTATCCTTGAGCTTTGCAGTGAGCTATATGCAGCATTCCAGAAATATGTGTAGCAACATTAGAATATAAGGTGCATGTTTGCTCCTGTTAATTAAATCTCTGATTCTCTTCCTCTCACCAGAACTGAGGATCAGGTCAAAATGTAACAAATCAGGAATAAAACCACTGATTTTAAAAAGACACACCTGACTTTCTGGGAATACTTTTCATGTTTTGGATCATCCATTTTTCAGCAAGACCCCTTTGTCCATGTGATGATGTTGCCACCAAAAAGCAAACACAGTTCAATTATTAAATAGTTACAACAGCAATGGACAGAATGGCATATTTGTTTGAATATAAATTTGGAAAAAAAAATGAACAGTAATGTGAAATGAGGTGTAAAATCAAAACAAGGTATTTTCATCAGGAAAAACAAACGAAAAATTACTTACTTGGCCTTCTCATATTAATAATATTGGCAGAATTGAGACATTTCTCTTTAGGAAATTTTTATTTCAATAAAAATATAGTTTTGGATGAAAAATTATCTGAGGAAACATTTTTAACTAGCTTTTATTAATATAACTGATCCCATAAGTGGATCATTAAGAGCATAACAGTTACCTTGCTGTTACCAAATTTCTTCCAGCTTCTGCCAGCTCCCTGTCTCACACTTCATGGTGTCGACCTACAAAGACAGTAAAAAAAAAGTCCTATTGAATAACAAGTGTTAGTGGGAATTCCATGCCTTCCTTGCCCATCTTGAAATCTGTTTCCATTGCTACATCAGCTGAAAAAAGGGGAGAAATTTGTATTTGAGGCAGTACAGCTCGTGTACCCCACCTGTCCTTTTCCTACTTCCTGACCTGTCTGCTGAGACAGAAACCAGATAGCTGAGTGGGAGAAGGTTTGTTGAGAAATGAATCCTGAGTTAAAAATTGTGACTTGGCACTCAGGCACGTGAGATGTATAATTTTTGAAATTCATTCAGCCCTCAGACTTTAAGAGCAGCTGAAGAACATTGCAGTGGTGGCTTTCATCCATAAATAAAGTTACACATTTAACAGTTGGGAAAGCATGCTAAGTGAATGCTAAACATTCAAGGGGAGAGGGAATTTTTACAGAGGGGAATCTTTAACCTTCTTTCCTGAGAACATAAGACTCTGGTCAGAAGCTTAGAATTTATTAGAGTATAATCTGAAACCTGAAGTTTCATATTCTGACAAGAACTCTGCTCCTTTCACAATGAAATCAATAAAAAATTTCAACTTTTGCTTCTCTGAAGTTCCATGCTTAGATTGCATCATCTAATTCGAACAAGTATCTACAGTCCAAACCAAGAAATACAACAGATAAATCTGAGTGATGACAAGAAAGCAGCAGTAGCACATCAGCAGCTTAAACATTGCCCAAATTTTACTCAACAGATTTGCAATGCTGGGAACTGAAATGTTTTATATATTTCCCATTTATTTATTTCCCAGAGTGAGATCTGGTCCTGTTGAAGACAATTTGAAACACAGCACTGTTTTAAGTGGGAAAAAAAAAATTCCTTGCATTAGCAATATTATTCAGTTCACTCATGGCATAAAAATACAGAAAATTCGGATTGTTTTCACATTTTGTCTCTTATTTTTTCCTTTTTTTTTGTTTTTTTAATTCATAAATAATTTCAGGGATAAGCAAATTAACTACCTTTCAAAAATTTTTAAAAAATCCCATGGGTGAGGGAAAAGTAGGAAAATAGAAACTGAGAGAGTCTTTCATTTTGCTCCTCTCATTTTCTCATTTTTCTCCTAAATTCTTATTTACAAAAACTAACTAAGAGTAGACATAGATGCATAGAAAATTGAAGTTTCTATAGAAACAGGGGGTCACTAAGGTTGTCAACAGGACAGATTAAAATAATTTCTATACTATATAAGAGTATAAATAATTTCTCAGTTTGAAAAAGAGATGAGAAAAATTCATGGAAACAGCAATTAAGAGGAGAAAGCAAAGACGAAACAATTATCTTCTCTTTCACAAAATACAAGAATGAAGAAACAACCCAGAAAGTAACCAAGTGTGAGATTTAAAATAAATCAGGGTACATTTCCATATGGTACATTACCATGCTGCAAAACTCATTGCCATGGCATGTTATGGAGATCAGAAGGATAAACACGTGCAAAAAAAGATCAGACAAGTTCATGAAGGATAATTCCACTGATAAATCAGGCAGGAGTTGTTGGTCAGGGCATTTCTCTATCACTGCTTGCTGCAGCTGGGATGCTGTAGCAACAAAAGGATGACTCCACAGTGACCCTTTACCTTAATTATTTTGTAGGTGTCTACTACTGACCATGCTTAGACACTTAAGAATAGTGGTTGCCCATCCATGAATCTAATCTCTTAAACCAGCAGATTATGGGCATATTTTTTGATTATTGCTGTTTCCTCAAATAGATGACAAAGACAGCCTCCGCTTTTAGCCACAGCAAATTAATCCAAGGATGGCAATCCAAAATGAAAGGAGATGCCACTTGGAGTATTTATTCCATTTATATGCATACATCTATAGAACACAACATATATAAAACTTTAAGTAAGTTTTTCTCCCTCCAAAATCTGTTCAATTACACTAAAATGAGAAACAGCACGCTCCTCTTTTGAGCCTTTGGAGTCTCCAAATCATTTGAGAGCTGTTCTTTTAAAGATATGGGAAACCTACCAAAATACCAGATGTTTAATCAATACTCTTAACATTTTGGAAGTCTAGAGTGTGGAAAGGAAATGTCAATTGAATCGCTCTGGAAAATCGGATCTTTTGATTTTCACAGTCTGCAATGCACAATATTGACAGTGAGAAAAAGTTGGCTTCTTTTTCAAAAATACAAATCTGTGAGCAAAACTTTCTCCATCTTCATTCCATAAATATATTTGCTCAAAAAAACCCAGCACCATAAACAAACAAGATCCTGCAGAGTTTCTTTGGAGATTTTGCCTGCATCTTATAAAATTTAAAATACTCAGTCTCTTATTTCTTAGGTGGACACTTGCTTAGAAGGGAATGTATTTTCAACTTCTGAAGGTTAGCAACCTTAATATTTTGGATTTATATATCTTTACAGAAATATAAAAGTATCTGTACAGAAATATACAAAATATGAATCATGGCAGCTAATTTTATATCTATATAGAGATATGTATATGTATATGAAAATGTTTTTTAAATTAAGTTTGAGAAATCTCATTCTGTGTTAATGCATAAACCAGATATTTTAGTTAATACTAAACAGCAGTCTCATTTAATCATTAGCATTGCAATTTTTGTGTTGAAGACAAGAGGATTCTATTTTACAAATTTTAATTTCAATTAAAAATGCTTTTAAAAAATATAATTTTTTTATGATGAACTTTAACTGCAGGACATCCTCTTATGCTTACTAATAGATGCCAAATAGCAGTTTCTGACTTCAAATAGGCCAGAATATGTCTTTTGCTGTTTCAGAGTATGCTTTTTTCAGAAACATCTCTACTTCGAGAATTTAATTGAAATGCTTCTCCACTCTCTAAAAAGAAGCCCTGTCATGAGCATATGCATTCTTCTATCTAATACTGAAGCATCATTACTTCAGTCATTTGATATTTTCTTCTTCCATTGATAGCATGCCAAATGATATCATGCTAGATTTGCATGAAGCACTAGAAATATCTTTGTTACATCTACATTTAATCAGAATTGGAAGGAGAAAATATATTCTTATTCAACACATCAAACAAATGGCCGGAAACCGAGGCAGAAATGAAGAGAACAGGTTCAATGTATTGCCTTGCTATGACTTTTTAACTTGTTTTTCACTTTGGTTGACTCATCTTTTCAATGCATAATCACAGTTTGAAGACATCTCCATAATAACAATAACAGGATAAAAGCTAGCAGTGTTGATGCTGGGGTTCTTTACTAGCACCCCCTAAATAACCTGACAGCTGTCTCAAATTTCTGGTTTTTACTAGAAACATGCTTGGTAGAATCCCTAGAGGCTGAAGCAAATCTAACACAAAAAAATATGACAATTCTTTACTTATATATTTCATGTTAGCTTAAGAAAATAAACAGACCCACCAAAAAAAAAAAAAAAAATTCTCTAGTAATTTTAGGCTGTACTGTGGTTTTTACTATTTATTTAGCACTTTTTTTTTCTTTAAGAAACAAACCTTGACACTGTTTAAAACATCAGCTTAATCTAAGACTAGAGGGATTTCATCCAGAGGGACCTGGATGACCTTAAGAAATGGGCCCACGGGAATCTCATGAGGTTTAACAAGGCCGAGTGCAAGGTCTGTAATCTTACAGTCCAAATCACAGGAGATTTCTCAAGCTATGAAGATGCAGTTTACATGACATGATTAATAGGCAAAAGAAAGTACACTCCACGGCCGTCTGATTAGAAAGGCCATAGTGGAAGGCAGAGGAAGTGCTACAGTTCCTGCTCCCCAAAATATCTGAGTATTTCATATTAACCATTATGGAAACAACATTCATCCACCTTATATTCCACAGTATTATCCCAACCGCCGGCTCATAAATTTCATTCTTGTTTACTTTTTCACTTGAATGAATATTTAATTATTTCATGGTAACAGAACATATTCTTGCCTTATAAATTGCTACTTAGAACTCTCACATGGGAGAGACAAAAGTGAAGGAGCCAAACTCCATCAGGAAGTAGTGTATGCATCACTGCATCACACACACCTTGTGTTGTTAGTGCCTGTACAACCAAATGTTTCCCAAAATTAAAAATTAACTATTCATAGGTATTAATGCTGGACTAAAGGGGGAAAAAAAAAGAAAGAAAGAAAGAAAGAACACCATTGCTATAATACTTTCTCTCTAAAATATGATACCATTCCTAAAATGGGAAACTTCAGGAAACCACTTCTAAAAGAAACATCGAGAATAAACTGAGTCACAGTCATCTCAGGTAAAATCCGCAGATCTAACAGAAATTAGGCAACCCTACTGGAAAACATATACTTCTTCATATATAATTATCATCAGAAATATGAGCTTTCAGATTAGTGACATTAGTTTTTGTCTGTCAGCGTCATTGAAATCATTAATGGTAAAGTTTTCACAACCTTAGATTTTGCTCAGGCACAGAGTTGAAAATAACCTTTTCTTGGAACAGGAAGACGGGAAATCATCTACCTTAACTATAAATTCATTCTCTACAGAAACTACAGTCCTAGGCCTACTCAAATGTGAAGAACACACTTGTAATTTCCAATTAGAAGAAGAAAATAAAGAAGAAAAAATACTCATGAATGCTGACACCCAACCTCAGTTTATGTTAGATGGAGTGACTGAAATCAACTAAAATCCATGAACATCAAGTGTAAGCTCACGAACCTTACTCTTGATTTTAGAAGTGCAGGTCTATAAATCCTGGTACTATTTTTTAATTCTTGTCCCTGATTTAACATTATTAGTCCTTTAAAAAGAAAAGAAACCAAACCACACGAAAAACAAAATACAGCAATTATTCTAAACAATATCACTCAAATATCAGCCACTTCCAAAGAACAGAAAACCTTGTTGGTTTAATGACAGTGATGGGGCATTTAGACCTACAGGAAACTACACAGGGCTTTGTTTGAAGCAGCCCTATTCCCAGACATCATCCTGTCCCCCAGCTGCAATTCCAGACATGAGGAATACAAGACCAGAGTGAAAAGCAAGAACAGAATCTTGACACTTACTGTGGACTTTAGCTTCAGTCTCCTTGCTTGCCTTAAAACAGGTGCCAATCCACACCTCTCAACCTCTGCTTGCTCCAATCTAAGATATATTCTAAGCCTAAACTTAGTGTAGGGAATCCATTACTTCCAGAAAGTACTGGCTTCTCTTATAAGACCTTCTGAATATTACTATGAATCTCAGTTCTGTGCCCTTGCTCTGCTTGTCTAAGATCCCAACCCTAACTGAAAGATGCTCCTTGAATACAAAATAGGCACCCACAAATGTCTGAAATATAAACACAGTTATACACTGTATCAGTCACTTCACAGCATCTTCCAAAATTCAACTACAGTTCCAACTGGAAGACTCTTGGGGTTCAGAAGGCCAAATCTCATCATTAATATTAGCATTTCCCAAGACAATTAATCCTGTTCAGAGCTCCTATTAGCCACTCCAAGCTCATGTGAGTGTTTTTGCCTGAAATCAACAGCAGACTGTGGTTTGTATCCTGATTTTGCCTCACTCCAGCACAGGCTGCAGCAGAGCCCCAAAGGGGAAGAGGCACTGTTCACATCTACTGACAACTGCTCTCAGCTCTCTTCAGCAGAGCTGCCAAACCACACAAATTACATTGGTTCTAAAGCCTTTCCTCTCTTAAACCCAGTCTTCCCTAAAGACTGTGAACACCATGATGCCTGCAACTTAAAAAATGGGGTTTCATATTAATTGATAACCGTTCACACTTTATGGTTGTGGATGTTGCTGAAGTCATCAGCGGTACACGCACAGGGGACACAAACTTGCTGAGCTCCAATACCACGCTTGACTAAGAAAACCTACAGGTTCCAGCCTTTGAAAACTAAAGGAGAAAAGTTATATCAGTTGATGCAGCTACCTCAGTTGGATTTTAAAAAATGAGAAATATACCTCCCTACATTCCTGGCTCTCCCCATCCTAATGGTCATCCCCTAGCCCCCAAAGATATAAAGCTCTTTGAATTCATTACTGCATAGTGATTAAGAATCAGACATGCATATCTGCTCATGTCAACACCTCAATTTAAATCACAGAACCCTTCAAATTACTTTAGTAATTCAGAGGTCTGATCATTCTGCTAACAAACATAAAGTCTGCACAGAATAACAGTCCAGGTGACCCAAAATGTTAAAATAAGTTATTCCAATCTTGCTATCTGCACAGTCATCTTCAAGGACTGCTGGAGTAAGGAATAAGCCCATTTCTGCACTTCCAAAGCTGCTTAACAATAATCCTTACTCTTAGTTGCCATACTCACATGCTTAGTAGATGTACTCCTTAATTAGACATTCAAACCCACTCCAACCACCTTCAGTATACTTTGCCACCTTCTCTGGAATACAGCCCCAAATCCCATCCTCAACTACAAAGATGTGATAGAGGGGTATCTTTGGCCACTTACATTCGGGAGATGCTGAGTCCTAAATGATCAGAAACACCATTAGAAAGGAAGGAACTGATTTTTATCAATATTTTTAAGGGCATGTTTACCCTGACCTCTTTGTTTCTTGTGAAGATAGCCTATTCTGCCCTGTTACCAGTTTTTTCCAAGGATGCTTGACACTTGACATTTGTATTAAGAACTGTAAATGTGCTTCCCATTTATTTGACAACCCAGGGGTTTTTAACCCTTTTGACAAAGGACTATGAGTTTGTCCAGAAGAAAGATCGTAATCACTTTTTACAATTGATTAAAAAGATCAGTTAATTGGCACATCTGACAAAATTCTTGTATCATGCAAGTCTGTTCAGCCCTTCCCACTGAGCAGCTACTATAGCCAAAAGTAAAGAGGATCAAAGAAGTCTACCAAAATGAGCTATGTGCTCTGATACCAAAATTCGACATGTTATGATACTACTTTAGTAGCCCTACACAGACAATCTAGTGAGCCAAGACTGGCAGAAAAACAAAACAAAAACTACCCCACAGTGACACCAACATCCCTAAGTTCAAACAGACTCATCAGAAAAAGGATGACAAAACTGTTGTGCAAGATTTACGGATGGACTGTGTAAATGCAGAAAGAGGCTTGTTCAGGTCTGTGTACTAAGTTAGTGGCCAAACCCAAAAGTAAATACATATTTCTTCACTCTGTGTTTGTAGCATACCCAATCTACTTTGACCTAAAAAATCTAATGTACTTTTGTTTTCAAAGTCAGATTTGGGTGCCTGTAAGTTGAGTGAGGAAGTCGCTAATACGGGGACTTGGAATTATGAGTGGAAAATTCTCCTTTTATTTTCCTTTATTGGGAGTCAAATTCTGCTAGCATTGAGCAGAGAGAGTTAAGAAAACACTCCTCGGCTCCTACTGGGCTTTGCCTCACCATAATGGAGGGGAGGAGGCAAACCATAGTTCTGTTCTCCGAGGGCACATTGCAGCTGTCAGCTGGAACTTCATAACCGAGGCTGAGCGCAGACACAGGACTGCATTCCTCCCTTACACCTCGGGGAGGCCACGGCTAACAGCATCCCTTTCCCAGAGGAGGTGGGAATTTGCCACTTCGGCAATGAAGAAAGGGAGATATGTGTGCTTGGCTTTGATTTCAGTGGAGAAGTGGCACCTGGTGGCTCAGAGGCAATTAAGAGCCTCTCTCAAACGTGACTCTTGGCTGCAACTCAGCAGCTGTTCAAAGAGTAGAACAGAGCTGAATGAAGTGGACAAACTTACCCCTCACCGTGGGACCCATGCAGGTAAAAGCTGTAACGAGAGCTCAGGTAATCTGAATAGTTGATAAGTTAGAGTACAAACTCTGGCTCTCTGCTGGGTTTAGCAGAGGACATAAAGTTTAAATCTCAGATCAGTACCCTAACCAAAACACCTGTTTCCTGTGGCAGCAATATTTTGTTTTATGGTACCCTGACAACCAACCCTCACGAGAACCCAACGTGCCAACTTCATTGTAAAATTGATGCATCAAAGGTGTTCAGCACCTTACAGGACCTATGACTGGTAAGAAAGATTTAGACTGTCTCCTTGTTATCATGACAGACAAGACACTACAAAAGTCACAAGGAGAAAACAGACCATCAGTCATCCAGTAATTATATAGCAACTGCAAGGCCATTTAGTTACTGTGGGATAAGCAATAGAATGCTTAATAATTTAACCAATTACCATTCATTATAATAGCCAGGTTGGCATTTGATGATCCACAGGGGTCTTACCTGCCTCTCCACTTACCCAGCATTCAGTGTTGCCATAGTAATGCTGGTCACACCTCTCCAGTTCAACTTCTGTCAGTCTTCAGTATAAATTCCTATTTCTAGAACCATCAAGAGTAGGTTTACAAAAGAAGTACTAATTATATAAGGCACTGCTGAAGGCCATTTTTATGGCACCTTTGGATTCTGACAGGTGTGCTATTGCCTCACAACATCTGGGGCCAACATCTTATTTCAACGTGCTATACTTATTTGACTGATATATTTAAGACATAAATGTGAAGGTACAGCTCCACTGGCCCCAAGACTGAAAACTACAGCACTTACACGGTGGTGCATTAAAATGACTGAACAAAGCCTTCATCAAGTTTTTTATTGGCTAACCTAACCATAATGATAGTTTTCCTTTTTTTTTTTGGGGGGGGGTTGTAGTGATGACAGTCACATCTGGTAGATAAATATCCTATTGCTGTTCTCCTGTAGAAAACAGCAGTTAAATAACATTCAGAAATCTTTGACTGTATCTGTTAAACCTAAAACCATACTGCAGTGTCTTGCTTTGAATTTATGGGATTTTGGCTTTTTTGCTCTTTTTTTAATTTGTGTTGGTGTTTTTTGTTGTTTGTTGGTCTAGTTTTTCTAATTATTTTTAGGTACACAGGCACAAAAGAAAAGGAAGCATGAAGTATTGATAGCCAGATTCACTGAGTCTTTCCATTGTCTTTGATAGACTTAGTGTGGCATTTTCACTCATGAAGAGGCTTGTAAAAGATAGAAATTGTTTCAGTGCTCTAACAACTTATTCAAAAAGGGAAAGGCTGCCCATCCTTCCTTATAATCCTATTTACATTCTCAAATCCAGTTTTCAGTCTCATCCCTTCTGTTGTAATTATTTGAGCTTAAAAAAGCCTGAAATCCTGGACAACATTACCTTGGGAAAATTTTTTTCTGGTCACTGACTTGGTTATCCTGGCTCAGTTGTAGTTCAAGGTCTGTTACAAACCTGAAACCCAGGGCAAATGCATGAAAATAATGTACAGAGGCTGGTTTGACCTGGTCCTAACTTTATCAAAGAAGTTGCTTTAGGGCTTTGATTCAAGCCATGTGAAAGGTGTGAAAATAAAGGAATTCATTCTTTCATTTCACTTTAACAATTTAGGTAAAGCTTAAAGAAAATGGGAGTTTTTGAATCCACAGAAGAATGAAACTAAAATAAGCAATCAGAGAATAAAACCACTAACATGACATGCAAAAGAGTATATTTTATTCTAAAGAATAACTTTTAAGAATATTCCCTCAACCATGGTATTGCAAGTGTCAGAGGGGACCACAAAATTCTGTTAATGTGTGAAGGTGAAACAAGGCTCCTGCTACATTAAGTTCATGCAGTCCCTCTGGTTTATATGCATTGCACAGAATCCTACCTACAAAATTTAGAGCATCAACTAGTGTGGAAACTCAGGGCTGGTACTACATAAAGAGCTAAAGCTGGGGAAAAAAAGGCAGTTTAAAAAGGGATTAGGGAATGTGAAAAGAGAGATGGAAAATAAAATGTTTAAAATACAGACAAGTGCAGGAGCTCTCTCCCACAAACTTATTTTGGCTTAAGAGATGCTAGCAGGTGGCAGGTATGTGACTGTGTGGTTGTCAGTCAGACCAGAACTTTTCCTAGAGTTCCTTAAATGAAGCATCTCTCGGAGGAACCATACAAAGTAATTATGGTAGGTACTTAAGCAAATGGACTGTTAATAACTAGATAGAGGTGATAAGCTTCCCAGGCCAGCTGGAGACCTGTTAGTGAAAAAGAGAAAGGAAATGAAGAGTAGAATCTGTTTTATCGGGGAAAAGGATTCTGTAAAATATTGTCTGATCTAATTTGTACAAAAATAAAATAAAAAAAAAAAAAACACCAAAAAACACCAACAACTTGTCACCAACAAATGATATCATTGATGCTGAAATATGCTGCCTATCTTCAGTCTCCTGCTTCTTAATTGCTGGCTGAAATAATTTATGACTTATTTGTTTTGTTGTCCTGGAAGAATTGATTTTTTTTTTTCAAAGTTGATGAATGTCATGACTTTCAAAATTTCTTCTGTTCTCCATAATATATTCCTACACTCTGAGGAATTATAATTGCTATCAAAGGATATTTACCCAATATACCTTGTGATGATCTCTCTAATGAACCATAAGTTTTGAGAAGAGGCTTTGAAATAGTAAATGTAGAAATACTGGGAAATTTTTCCAGTGTAGTCCTTAAAAACAGTGGAGAGAAGAAATGGAAAGTGCAATGAGATCCAGGTTCACATGTAGAAACAGCAGATATTAGACTTATATTACTGCATTGCCTGGACAACTCCAATGAACTACAGAAGGGACACAAGAATCTCCAGGGCTGGGGTACTGGATAGGAATCAAATTAATCATAACAATACGATTTCTTACTAGTATTCGTTAATCTAGAAAATCTGAATAAGATTTTTGTGTCTCAACTTTTCGTAAATCAAACTGAGAGGATCTGGTGACCAAAAAATAACCTCTTCAACTGCAAGCTACTTTAGAATTACAACAAGCAAGCCTTGTTGTGAGATCCTGGGGTGGTGAGAGTTTTTCTTTTGTTATCCTTTTTTCCCTTGCCTTTCTTTTCCTTATACTTTTTCTTAAGTGATACTTTCATGCTTTTATATTGTTATAGATAACAACCAAAACAGCTACATACCTGCTTTCCATTGTAACCAAATTGTTCTGAAAGAAACCTTACATATATATATATTTCCAAACACCATCATTCAGTGTCTTTTCCCTCTAATCAGCCCCAAGGGTCAATTAACAAGAACCTGGGTTACTGTGGCCTTTGTAGGGGTGGGTGGTAACAGACTGCCATCTCAACTACTTCTTTATTCATGGGTGGCAGACCTAGCAGAGCCTTCCCAAAAGATGTGTTTTAAAATAATCATCTTGTGCATTACTCAGCATTTTTTGACTTTTTGTCTTCCTTTGAAAAGCATTAAGAAAAAAAGCATCTCATTTTTTAAAGAAGTGATTTTGTCAAAACAGACAGTGCTTGTCTCATGTATCATACTTTATTTTTCCCCCTTTTGTATTTTCAACAGTATAAACCTCTGGATTTCCAGGGAAATATTTCACAAAGACACCTTATTCTTTGTTTTTATTTGCATGCTGAATTGCAAGTGTATTGTTTTACTTTTCCCTCTGAGGGTAGAACAAAACCAGCATCTTCAGTGGGGCTGATGAGCAGCACAATAATGCGTATTTTTGTCTCTCCTTTCCTTTCATTTAGATCAAGATCTCTCAGGATCTTGATCTAAATGAAATTGCAGCTAGAAAATATTTGAAACTGTCAGGATATCAGTTGTGAAAAAACTCTCATTGTTTTTACACATCCCAAAGTAGAAGTGAGTGAACAGAGATATATAAATATATACACAGAATGGTCATTGAGGTTTAATGAATTTGCTTGAGCCAAACTTGACTTGGTATATGTTATTCATTTTGTAATGACCATTAAGAAGACTCAGGTATAAGCAGGCACTGGCAAGAAAAAGGACCAGATTGAAGGCATTTAAATAATTATGTTCCAATTCCAACTATGTTTATTCACATTAAATTCTCATTTAAGCACCGATCTTAAAAATAATGCACCTCAGTTTAGACTGTGAAAGTTTTGTCAGATGATCTGGAATATTTAAAATTTATGTTCACTACTTTTCAAGGTAAGCATCACTACCAACAACTTTTTAATGAAAGGCTTTGACTCTAATCACACTTTTTCTACATCTTTCATACCTTTCTATATCTTTCTTATTTTGCCTTTTCTAGTATGTCCTGTTTTCTAACACTTACATGGAGAAAATTTTCAAGAAATACAAGTTGTCTATCTCAGATTTGAACTCTTCAAACAATAGGCCATAGAAAAAAAAGAAACCCAGACAAAAATTTTTGACTAATGTATACACTCAAAAACTTTGCGACCTTTCTGTCCTCCTCAGACCCTAGGGATAGACATAAACCTGAAAGGAGAAGAAGAAAACAAACAGACAGTTTGTTCCCAAAAGTTCCCAAGAAATCACCATTTTACAAGCTGTTTCTTCAGCTTTTGCAGTGGGCTGAAATAACATAGACTTTGCACTGCATTAATATTTCTGGAGATCAGTGCTTCTGACACTGCCTTGGCAAATTATCTCTACCCAGTCTGTGTTTTCTGATGTAAAACCAAGTAGCTGTGAGTGGGAAAACTTACTGTCAGATGTTCTAGAATTGTTCTTCCAGAGTATTGTGGATCACTTTGTAAAGTAAAAGCCTGAAAATGCTAGATAATTTCAGAGGCTCAGCACTGGTCTGCTAATATGCCAGGAAGAATAAGCAATTATGATTTTCATCTAAGCAACATATGCTGTTTGCTGTCCCGTTCTGAACAGCTGTAGGTTAGATGCTGTTAAGATTAGGCCCCTTCTCTCCTCCATATTTCAAAATTCAAATTAAACTAAAATAACAGCACCTGCTGAACAAAAACACTATTTCAAAATGTGTACTTGCACACAATTACTATGAAGAGGCTGGCCACCATTGTTACCAGTCTATTCTTTCTGAATGGAAATGGCAGAGAAGTTTTCGATGCAGCTGCAGCTCTTCAATTGTATAACTAGTGCTGGCCCCAAGCCAACCCTCAAGAACTCAAGTGGCACCAAAAGATACTATATTGATTTGCAATCGAACATAATAGGCCATCAGCTTAATTATTACTGAAGTGACAAGGTTCTGGATATTTCATATTTATATTTCTGAGGCCTGTGAAAGATGAATGTAAATCTTTTAAATGCCTACATTTGCATATCTTCAGAAGGGTTGAGTGCTCTTACTGTATTCATAGCCTGTGAAAGACCTAAAGGACTGGCTATTCAACTCAGGTTGCTAGATCACACAGTCACTTACTTGCATAAGGAAACAGGGCTATAAAATGAAACACATTCCTGCAGGAAAATATCCCCAGATCTCTTCTGGACACCAAAAAAAAAGCTATGCTGATCACTAATATCATCCTCATGGACATTTTCTTTCCCCTCTTACCTTTGGAAAAAGACTGCTTGGATGCAAGAGACTGAATTGGCATCATCTACTACTGCCAGCATCTCCCAAAATACCTATTGAACAGAGTCATTTCTACCCACTGACTCTCACCTCAGCTTTATGACAGAAGGTCTGCAAACAGTACCCAACATTTGGAAGAACTGTTTGTTAGGGGAATGCAGGAACATTTACTGGCTAGACAGTGAGATGAAGACCCGGGATTTCAGTGCTGTCATCTCGATCACACTGGGTCATCAGCTAGCCAGCTCCTAATGATATGCTTCTCTTTGTCAGGGGTACACAATTTTTGCAATCAGATCCTATAACTCTACCAACTTAGAATCATTTAGACAGACTGTTTCAATTATGTAAAGAATCACTTCTATTTTAATGACCTTAAAGCCATTTCTTCATATACCCAGTACCTCTCACCTTCCATGCAGGTTGCTCCATTGCTAGGTCACAATTTTTACTGAGCACATATATGCACCAAGCAGTGTTTCCTCTTATTCTCCTTGTCTCTGAATTGCAGTTGTCCTCAAAAGCGTTCTCTTTTGCTTACCATTGGAGTTTGTTGTAAATTCTTTTTTGTATGTGGATTCCTTATATTGTTTGTGGATAGCTGAAAAATAAAATAATTGTTTCTCCTCTTCTCAGGGAGATAAACAAGACATAAGTGAAAACATAGCTACAAATATGACAACACTCCTGGATTTGTACAGTGGGGGAAAAGATTTGTTGCCATGCTCATACTCTATCTCCTGCTAGTAATATTGTTCCCAAAGAATTCAGGTTTATATGCTCAAGTATCAATGCCCTCTACTGGAGGGAGTATGCCTGAACTCCTTATGTTGAAAATCTATTCTAGTGCTATCCATTTGGTGACTTTTAATCACTGCTGAATGAGAAGGCCAACAGATGGCTGGGAAACAGGTTGTCACTGTAGATCTACTGGATCCCATAAGACAATAACTTCATTAAACTTCATATTAAAGAAGTCTGGGACATAATGCTTTCAAAAACAACAACAACAAGAAGAGAGAAAGAAGTCTGTCAAACAGAGATGGAACAAATTTGCAGGAAAATGTTCATTGTCTGATGATATGCTCAAACACAACCCCCAGCCTTCTCCCTGCCAAAAAAACCCTTTTAACAACACTCCTCCTCCCCTAGCCAAACCCCCAAAACTGTAATCTGCAACCTCAAAGTTTTCCAAAACAGCTAATGACTGTGCTCTTTAGCAATTCAGTAATGACACTTGGATATTATTCAGGAAAAGCAGACCAGTTTGCACATTTCCACTTAGCTCTTAATGTAAACACAAACAATTTCATAACAAAACCCCAAAAAAAAAAAAAAAAAAAAAGAAAACTAAAAACACCAGACAGGAATTCAGCTTTGCCATGAGCAGGTGTTAACTTATGTAAAATTCCTGGCTCAATGTCTATGATGGATTTGGGAAAACAGAATGAATTTTTGTCATATTCCTGTAGTACAGAGTTTTCTTCCCTTTATTTTTTCCTCCCCTTTCTAGTGTACATAGATGCTGCCTGATTGCTCCATCTTTATAGTATTACAGGAAAAGCAGCTCACTACACCTGCAATCACCATTCATTATCAAAAGAATTTAAACCAAAGAAAAATGAATTCTTAAACATGAGGCAAGCAAACAACATTAGATGAACCACTTTGTCTTCACACAAAAATGCCTAAATGCAAACAAAGCATTCCTGTGAACATGTGCTGAGAAAGAGTGAGCCAGATACAGGATTAGTTTGAAAATTGAAGATTAGTTGGAAAAATGGCCCAATGGAAAATTGGGGCATTGTCTATACCACACAGTTACAACTTAGTAAATGTTAAGTACTATATGAAATGTCTCTTCTCCATCTCCTAAAAACAGTACTATGTTTCTGTCTCAAAGAGCACAGACATATTGTGTGTGCTCAAAAGTGAATTCAGTGAGATCAAAACCCACTAATTTTGGTCAGGATTGGGGTATATGGCTAGACAAATCTGGGGGCTTTGTGTTTCATTGCTAATAGATGCAATGACTTTGAAATGTACCTGTGAATGCATTGATAGAGGGGACTAACATAATTTTTTCTCACTTCTCTTTAAAGTAATTTCCTAACCAGAAACATTTCATTTTTTCCTTTCAAAACCAGGATAATAATGGAAAAAAAAAAGAAAACAGTTGGATATAGTGCTTTGGATTGTGAGATCTTTTGATGATGAGTTTTTAGCCATACATGTGAAAGACACTAGAAGGGAAGGAAGGACATAGCGAGGCCAGGAGAAAGGGAACACACAAGACATAGAACTAGTGAGGAAAAAAGGGCTTTGCCAGTTTGGGGGCAATTTCCTGTGATTTCATTTGGACAGCCACTTGCCACAGAACGAACAAAGTAAAGCATTTGAACACTGATGCCAAGAAAGCTGCAAGGAATATGCTTCCAGTGATTCAAAGGGGCAGTCAGACCAACCACCCAGGCACTGAGGATGCTCCTGTGTGATGGCAGAAGTGGTCAGCAAGGAACCAACCATTTCTGACTTCTGGCAGTGCAATCCCTGCCCAGTGTCCCAGGCTAAAACCAGACTGATAACAAACCACAGGCTTTGTAGTCTGTAAATTGAAAAGAGCTGTACAGCAAACACCTGCACAGGCAATTTTTTGCAATGAAAGGATGCAAAGATGAAAATTGGGCCATTGTTACTAAGGAGCTGAGAATCCAGCTGATGTTTTTGTTGTTGTTGAAAGGAGCAACAAAAGCTCACTTAAAACACAGATAGGAAGTATCCAGAAACCAATAAGAAATCAATATGCTTTCTATACTATAGGGCCAAAAGGTATCTGTATAATAGGACATATGACTGCTTTCCAATTACAGAAAAATATCCTGGAGTAGCACAGAATAATTGGTCTCTCTTTAAAACAAAGAAAAAACCACCCCACCACGCCCCCTTATTAGACTTGTAAGTAAATAAAAGGATGTTTCTTTAAATAATTCATCCCTTCATACCTACACAGTGTGATCACTAAGAGATTTAGATTTTCTCCATTTCTATTCAGAGTGACAGATAACAGCTGAGAAACATGTCCAGCTCAGTAGAGAAAAGCAAAAGTAATGTAATCTGTTATGGAATTAAGCACTGTAAGGACAACAAAATATCATAATCAATTTTGGGCTTTGGGATTAAAATCATCTGATTTCAAGCATGCAATAAGACTTAAAGGTAGAACTTTTAAAGAAATTGTCCAAATTGAAATTTTAAAGAAATTTCAAATATTGAAAACCAGGAAAATGGTTAATGAAATATTTAAATATTTTATTATAAAATCAACAAGTGAATGGACCATCTCAAAGTGCTGATACCACCCCCTGTCTCCTCAAGATATAGGCTGGGTCTTAAACAATCTCTTCATGTTTCTGGGCAGTTACTCACAGGAGTGATTTCACTAAGTCTGTGTAATTTACTTGGGACAGGGCCTCTACAGTGAATATAAATCTTAACAAACTGACTCTAAAATAGCCTGGCAGAACCCCCAAATTACTTTAAAATAAATTCTATATCAATCTGATCTGTACCATGAAATCCAGGACAACAAATTTCTTCTTGGACCTCTAGATTTTATATTACAGTAGTTTTTTTTCCTAAGGCTTCTTTCTTACTGTGTAAAACAAAGGTACCTGCTAGGAGGAGAAAATGTTTTAAATTCAAAAATAAAGATATCATCAATTTACACCATATATGCTGTAGAGGTATTTTTGAAATGAGTTGATACATTCTTTAAGTTAAAATTATAAAATTAGTATTAATCCTACTATATTTCTTCTGTGGGATTTTTCTGAAGGCTTCTGGAATAATCATGTACAACCTTTTTTCTCTGCATGAGCACATACTACAGGCAGGAAACAAATTTTAAGTCAGAGTTCTATTCATTCCAGTGCAGGACTCCACAATCTTCCTTCCTGGATTCTCCAGGATTTATTTTCCTGACAGGTATCCACAAAACATCGTATGTGGCTTCCTATGGCTGCTCCTCCAAAGTTACTTCAAGAAGCACAAATTATGTAACTCCCAGCAGCACTAAATTTCCTGGATTTTTGAAAGGATAACATGAATAAACTTTTTGCTGTGGTTTTTTTCCTGTTTCACAGAGTTGGACTAGATAGTCTGAGCATATGGGAGGTGGGATGTGAAGATGGACGCAGAGGCATCCAGCACCCTCCCATACACCCAGTATTAGTCCAAAATATAGGCCTGGACTCCCCTCCTATCTCTACCACTCACATCCTGAACTACTGTTTTTCCTCCTCGTTTTCTGAGTTGTTTGGGGCCTGTGTCCACAAAGCACTTAGCACAGCAGAAACCCAGCCACCACGGAGATTTAAGCGCAGCTGGAATGTTAATACTGCAAAGAGGAACAGAGCACAGAGGCAAAATGGTTGGGCAGCAAAACCAGCCAAGCCTGGTGCTCACCAGTAAGGGAGGGATCTCCTCTGCTTATGGAGGCAGACAGGCTCAGAGACTGTATATTTCTCAGAATCAAATAGCAAAGTACTTTGAAGCTTTTTCTTTCCCATGAGTGCAAGAAATAAAGAAGTGGTACACTTACAAAGCAAGTAAATCTTAAAAGAGAAACTTCTGTTACTCCCTCATTATTAGAATTAACCACTTCTGTTTAAATTTATTAATGAAGTACATAAAATTGGTTGTCATGAATTTTCTTTCCTTCAGCACCCAGACTTATTGATCTTAGATTCATTCCAAAATACCGCTGACCAAAATAGGAGCTCAAACTAAATCATTGATTAAGAAATATGTACTTAGAAGAATAGGAAATATTGCCTATACTGGAGTCCCTGAAATCGGAAAAGCTGTAGCCAGTATTTTCCTCTGAGAACAAAAATTGGTTTTGCCCTTGAAGTTGAAATTTTTCTTCAGTCTTTACAGACTTTTCAAACTCACAAAATGGCTGAGGTTGGAAGGGACCTCTGGAGATCATTTTGTTCAGCTGCCTCGCTCAGGCAGACCAACCTAGGGTCAGCTGCCCAGGACTTCATCCAGATTGTTTTTTAACATCTGCAAGGATGGAGGAGACTCCATAAAGTATCTGGGAAACCTAGATCAGTTGTCCTCACAGTGGAAAAAAGAGCTTCCTGATGTTCAGATGAAATCTCCCATGTTTTAGTTTATGCCCATTACCTCTTGGCCTGTCACTGGGCACCACTGAAATGAGTCTGGCTATGCCTTTTTTATACATTCAGGTATTTATACACATCAACAAGCATATAAAACTTCTCAATATATATATAAGCACAAAACCCTTCCCTTCTCTAGGCTGCACAATCTGTCAGCTTTTCCTTGGATGAGGGATGTTCCAGTCCAATTTCTTATTTGGCTTTGGCCATTAGGAAGCATCTCCAACTCCCTTTTGTACTGGGAAGCTCAGAGCTGGACATTATTCCAGGTGCAGCCCCACCTGTGTGAGAAGAGGGGAAGAATCACCTCTGTTGATCTGCTGGCAAGATTCCTCCTAATTCATCCCAGGATAGCATTAGTTTGCTCATTCCTGAGCTTATGGTGCCATTCATGGTGATTTGTCCTACCCTATTTCCCTTGTTAAGTGTAAAATCTACCACAGGCTTGATTTACCTACATTCTCTCTCCTTTCTTTTTTAATTTAAACTTTTGTTTACACAGAAGTTTTTTACCCTCATGCATCAAATCCAACCACATTCTTAGGCAGGCCCCACGTTAGGGATGAGGGCAGCCAGAAACCTAGAAAAATATTACAGAATATAAAAACATATATGAAATATAAATAAATAAATGAATAAATGTAAATTATTATATGATATTATATATGATGTAAATGTGAGTGGACAGGAATGAATACCTTGGATGAGGTTCCCTTTGATTAGATATCTTATATAATAACTGTCATCACTGCACAGTGGAAGCAAAAATTAGGATGAGTAATCCTTCCATTAATTCTGTTGCACAGGTTTAAACTACTAAGTTGCAAAGAACTAAAATTTATAGAACATAATGCCTTAGTCACAATCATACCAGTGGGGGAAAAAAAAAAGGAAAAAAAACCTACAACCTTACATTTTCTGATTGTTCATATAGAATATGTTAATCCCATCCTCCAACTCTGAAGCTTCTGGCACTGGTATTAGCTTTCATCAAACAGCCTAGAGAAACAAATATTATGCATCCCCACACAGGCCAGACATGCATCTTTGGCATTTTGCCCCTTAGGATCAAAGCAAATGGAGCCCAGACCCATCTCATATGCTGAACTGAATGAAACCAAGGACAAAATTAACCAACATTATAATATATGGATGTGCATGACAGTGAGTGAGGAACTGATTGTACATTACCTTCCCTGTTCTTTCATCCTGTGTAAACCAGGATCTTCTCAGTGAATGAAGAAAGTCAGGATATATGACATAAGAATAGAAGCAACTGCTCCTCCAGGATAAAGTGTAATTTGGCAATAGGAACTAATTTTCCACACTTCTTATCTTTCCTGAGGGAGAAAGGGATAATAGATTTTCTTTAACTGCCCTCTAAAGTATTGTACTGAAGACTGAAATTACCACTGAGTCTTTAAAGTATGTACTTAATATCCTGAGAAATGCATCTACAGAGAGATGATAATAGAGAATTATATGTATATAACTACACACACTTATTTTATATCTGGGTCATAACACTATTAAACTTCATATAAAGATGGTATCTGAGTTATGACCATTGAACAAACAATGACACATGTGATCTTTTCTTCTCCTAAATCAGGCAGAAAAAATGTACCTGAGGAGGACAACTGAAGGAATTCTTGCACAGCAGCAGAATTTCCTTTATTTTTTTTAACAGATAGATATATTTTCTACAAAAAGACCAAAAAAGTACAATGATAACAGTTTATTTTTCATCAACTCTGCCTGTTACTGGGAGTCTTCCATTTTGATAAAACTATTCTGAATCAAATATGTGTGTTAGGGAAGGTGTCAGGTTTCTTTTTATATACTGAGCAATCCTGCCCATCCCAATTCATGAGAAGAATTTTTCAACCCACTTGACATTTTATTCTGACTCTCAGCTTCATGAAAATATGTTGATTAAATGGGTTGCAAATCCACATGTTTCTCAATACTCTCAAATGTTTTCCTCAGGTATGATAGCTTAATGAGAAGGACTCTGCTTTAAGATGTCTTGGAGGAAATAGAGGACCAAATTTCACTGGCCCTGATGGGCAGAAACAGCACACACTGAGCAGGTCCATGTATATGCAGCAGCTAGGTTTCTACTACTGGAAGCAAATACTTAAAATTTAGATGAAGCCAACTTCTCTACAGTAAAATAAACAGGAAACAGATAAAATTAAGTCTAATATGTGCACAAATATTTAGAAAGCAAATGCAACCTAAAGAAGAGACATGCTGCATATCCTATATTCTGTTTCAAATAAAGCATTGTCTTTATCTTTCTTTTAATCCCCAAATTAGGAACATACAGGCTCATTAAAAATATCTTGGAGATGGAGATGCTGTATGTGTGAAGTGCTCTAGTTTTAATGATTCCTACTAATTTTTAAGTCTTAATAGTTCAACAAGTATTCCTCTACAAACCCACACTCCAAATGAAAAAAAGTTAACGTGTGTTGGGTTAGACAGAAAAACAGAGGTGGCAAAAACAGTTTTATCAGGCCACCCCACAGTGCCCCCCTGCCATTTAAAACACACCATTCCCCACACTGACATTTTCAGGAGGCTCCAGGGCACGTACATAGAGCCCCAGGAGAACGGGATCACCCACCACATGATGGAATTTATTACTGACCTCAGAAAAAGTTTTTATTCAAGAGGCAATCTTCAATGAAGGCAACTGGATTTAAAAAAAAAAAAAAAACAAATCAGATTTCTGCAAGATGGACATTCTTAAAGGCCAAATACTGTTGGAAAGAAAACAATGATAAAGGTAGCTAAGCAAGCATCAAACAGGCAGCCCTAAATACTGCAAGCTGGATAGACATGGTAGCAGAACAGAGTGCAGTCTGTCTGCCTCTAGATCAGGGGGTCAAATCCCAGCGCAGAAGTCTAGGGAAGGTTAATTCACTACACATATCCTCTCATCAGCCTGACTAAAACACCACTTTATTCAAGGAGAGTGTCCTCATCCCTCTCTCCTGATGTGTTGTTGGGTTTTGGATGCTCCTTATAATCCTCAAAATGTTTTTTTTTTCTCTGCTGCTGTTTTTCTTATCTTCTTTTTGTTTAACAAGCTACAGAAAAAATGCAAAAACACCCATGTCATGACTAAAATTGTAAGCTTAGTTTTGCAGCAAACATACAAATGCTTAAGATTCAATTTACTGAACCTTCTACAAACAATTTCATGCCTCATTTTCCAGCTCTGAGTTGCTACAATGGATATCTTCACAAAAAAAAAAA